>PVKS010006881.1:0-76010 GCA_004027875.1 Aplodontia rufa | reverse complement strand
GTGGAGCTGCAGACTGGTACAGCCCCTCTGGAAAGCAGTGTGGAGAATCCTCAAAAAACTAGGGATGAGCCCACCATACGACCCTGCTATTCCACTCCTGGGTATCTTTCCAGGGGACTTAGAATCAGCACATTATAGTGACACAGCAATATCTATGTTCATAGCAGCACAATTTACTATTGCTAGGCTATGGAAACAAACCAGAGATCCCTCACTGGATGAATGGATCCAAAAACTGTGGTACATTTATACCATGGAATTTTACACAGCAATTAGAAACAATGATATTGCAGCCTTTGAAGGTAAATGGATGGTTATGGAAGAGATCATGCTGAGTAAAATCAGCTTAACCCAGAGAACTAAGGGTTGATTGTCTCCACTCATCGGTGGAGGTTGGGACTAGACCCTGGCCAGTGAGAAAGTTGGTCTATTAGCATGTGTTAAATCCAATTAAGATGTAATGCTTTACAATCTAATACTTTTTTTAGAGATATGGGGGGAAGGGGAAGGGAGAGATAAGGGTGGGTAATTGGGGGGGCACTCCTGGGGGTAATTGTAATATACAAAATCTATACTCATTTGATAGTATTTTGTTAAAAAATTGTATGGTTGTTCAAAAATAAAAAAAAATTTAAAAAAAAGTGTGACAAAGCATCCTAAGCAGGGAAAGTCATACATGAAAGCAAGGAAGAACAGGAAGTCAACAGGAATCTAAAAGAAGGCTCGAGTGGCTAGAACAGAATGTAAGAGAGTTGAATATGGAGCCTGCTGAATGTTCTAATTATTTATTGCTATGTAACAAATCACCACAAGGCTAGATGACAACAATTTGCCCTGGTAACAACTTGTATTGTCAAATACAACAATGACATTAATTGCTGATGCCCCTGAAATTGGGGCTAGACTCAGTATGGACAGATTGCCTCTGCTCCATGTGGCTTGATCAGAGGTGTGACTCACCAGCTGAGCTGGATGCATCATATGCATATCCAGCAGACATCAATGTCTGGGCTGAGCATTGAGCTAGGATTGACAGGTGGAACACGTTCACTTGACTTCTCTATGAGATATTTTAGCTTACCCCAGCATAACGGCTGGGTTTCCACAGACAGCACTCAAGAGCATAAATGGATGTGTTTGACATTTTAACGAACTAGCATTGTTTTAACATTACTGCTTTGATCAGGGTGGCCATAAAGGTGGCCGGTTTCAAATAAAGTGTGCATACACTGCATGAGATAGGAATATCTTACGTGATAATACATGCTGAAGGAGTCATCTCTGGAAAAATATGAAAGGCCATGTTTAGGAAGCATACAGAGGTGAACTGGACTAGGCGGGACCTGACAGTCTACTTAGATCTTGCCTTTATCCGTAGAGGAGTTGGATGTCATATATGTACATCCAACATAAATGACTACTTTGGGTGTGGGAAGAAATGGAAAAAAAGCAGATGGTTTCATGAGATATTTTTTGTAGAATAAAATCATCAACCTAGGTTACACAGTAGTTATGAGAATGGAGAAAACATGGAATGTAAATAAATTATCCATCTACCTCTTACAGACAAAGTCTAAGCATGATTAGCCTGCATGTTATAGAAACTTTGGATATCTCAAGAATTTTAGTGTTTAAGGTTGATCATACCCTCCAACCATTCCTTTGTCTTCTCATTTATTCAACATTTTTAATTTTTTAAGTGTCAAGTTTAGACAGGCGTTGTAATGCATGCCCATAATTTCAGTGACTCTGGTGGTTAAGGAGGAGGATTGTGAGTTCAAAGTCAGACTCAGCAACTTAGTAAGATGCTGTCTTAAAATAAAAAATAAACAGAATGAGGATGTGGTTTAGTGGTTAAGCAGAGCTGGATTCAATCTCCTTGGAAAAAACAAAAAACAAAATGTCACATTTGAACAAGGTGTGTATCCAGAACTAGAAGTTATACTTTGGTGTTAGATGACCTTGAAGCATTTACAGCCATGCAGCTGAACATCTTCTGCCCTCCTTAAAGCAGTCAGGCTCTTATCAAAGCACCTGTATTAACCATGATTGCCATTTGAGGAAAACATCTGTTTCAGAGGCTGCAGCCAAGGAAAGCATTTCAGATGCGATTACACTGGAGCAAAACTTTGAAGGATGAGAACAGATTAGATGAAGAAGTAACAGGGACAGGTGCAGGTGTCTGTTTTCCGTGTTTACAAATGCAGAGAAATATTTGCACCACACTAGGAAACAGTGTTCCATATCTTTCTCGTGAATATACTGACATGGATCCTGATCATAATGGAGCTTATGCATCCACCAAAGAGTTCAAAATTTCCGGGTTCCTCTTTGACTCAATCATACAGATGGTTTTGAATTTGTTCCTACATGAAGCAACTAAGATCGGAACTTAATCAAAGACACATTGAAGAGGAGGAGAAAGGGGTAAAAATGTAGGTATTGAGGGCTACTACAGTGTCTTGAACACTTGCCTGACATGCCCAAGGATCCGGGTACAAACTCCGGCACCACATAGACAACTAAGTGTCAGAGAAACAAAGGCTAAATGAAAAAAATAAATAAAATGAATTCTCTCTTAAAAAAAAAAAACAGAGGAATCTAGGAGGCATCTCTTACACAGTCCATTAAGACTTACCATCCAAATGTGAACAAATATATTATTTCTTTAAAACTAATTTTTTACTTCATCCTGTGAGACTCTGATTTAATAAATAAATTCCATACTAAGGTGGACCTCTACTTTTAAATATCTTTTGATCAGTAGAATATCACATATATCAACCAAAGTAAATGATTCAATACCACTTAAAATCAGTTAGACTTACTCTATTTTTTTTTCTGTCACTACTTTAAAACTTACAGCACCCATTTGGGCTAGGTTGTTATTTTTATCTTTAATTTATAAGTGAGAAAAGTAAGGCACAGAAAGGTTAAGCAACTTGCTTAAGGAAACTTACCCAGAAAGTGGACTTAGGATTTAAGCACAGTCAGACTGGTTTTAGGAAATAGTAACTGATTTCATCAGGGATGCAGCTATGGTAAAATGAGACAATCACCATTGCACATAATTTAAGAAGAAGCCAAAAACGTGGTAATCCAAACAAATAAATTTAATGCAGAATTTTAAAATAAAGAAAAATAATATAAAAATTGGTGATTAATAAAATATTATAAATTATTTTATAACCAGGGATTGAACCCAGGGGCACTTAACCACTGAGCAACATCTCTAATCCTTTTTATTTTTTTCTTTTGAAACAAGGTCTTGCTAAGTAGCTGAGGCTGGCTTTGCACTTGTGATGCTCTTGCCTCAGCCTTCTGATCTGCTGGGATTACAGGCCTGCACCACTATGCCTGGCTTGAATATTATTATTTTAAGTAATGCTAGGATCTGTCCTGTTGATTTTTCCCCTCCTAT
Organism: Aplodontia rufa; assembly: GCA_004027875.1. Taxonomy (NCBI): domain Eukaryota; kingdom Metazoa; phylum Chordata; class Mammalia; order Rodentia; family Aplodontiidae; genus Aplodontia; species Aplodontia rufa. Next base: position 72,589 of record PVKS010006881.1, on the reverse strand, counting down.
TTTTGGGATCTCTCACATGGTTCCTGCAAATGAGTACCAGGCTCAGTGTTCCCATTTAGGGAGACTCACTTTGGGGCACTAAATGCTATCCCATTGGAAAGCTCCAGCATATCCAGTTGACATCACAGAACTGGAGGAAGACAGCAGCTTACAGTATTATGAGAGTGAAGCATGGAGGCCTGTGCAAATCCAAGAAGAACACTGGGAACTGAACTAACTCCCCAGGTAGGCAGACCTCTGACACCAAGCACATCACAACAGTGTAGGACCAAGATTGGTAAGACTGGTCTTAAGGAATGGGGAAGAAGGTTTTGAAAAAGGATCAACCTTTACAAAATAAATGTTCATATCTTCTGACTGATTTGGTAACCTACAGATAAGCTCAGAAAACAAGGCATCTATTTACTAGAATTAACAAGAACAATAACTGAAGTAACTAAAAACTAGAAATAATAATGTATATTATGTTCAAAGAGTATAGTTGGATTATTGATTTCAAAATTACCAATGAACCTATATTCTTTAATTGGAATCAAACGCATATGATTTTGTAGTTCATACTTTACCAGTTAATAGGTTTGTTAGTGTAATTCGACCATTCTCACACTCTTTTTCTTTATTTGTCTAGTAAGAAACCTTTTGATTACAGAATGCTGTAATTGAGTATGCACCTCAGGGCTCAATACTCTTGAGTATTTTACAGTCTCTTTTCCCCATCAAACTATTGGAAATAAAAGCCAAAGGAAAGTCGGCAACAATTAGATTTCTTCCAGGAGGGTGTGCACATGCAAGACCTGCGTTCACTCAGGTACCCTGATCTAAGGCCCAGGCCTTTTCCTTATAAACTTTTGGTTTAAGGAGTTCTCTGTTTGGTTCGTAGATGCTATTGTTCCAGCAACCACGTGAGCATCAGTTGCATTCCAATAAAATTCCCTCTGAGGAAATTTACACTTAAATCAGAATCTCCACAAAACAAAAGAAAAAAAAAAAGGTGAATACAGACATTGCATTTATATGCAAATAGACTTAAATATATTTACTGCTCCCATCTTGGAGATTATTGATTCACTAGTAAGAAATGTAAAATACAAAAAAAAAAAAAAAGGGCAAGGAAAGATAATCCCTTCATACCAAAGCAAAGGAAAGTTAAATATCTCCTAAAAAGTGGCTGATGGATGGTTTCCGTATTACAACCTTCAAAATTGCTCAAAGCATGACATAAAAGGAGTTCCTGGATTCTGCAAGGGATATGAGGAAGCAATTGGAATTACCAGGCCTTAGTTCCTTGTGTTTTCATCAGTGGTTTTCCCTTTGCTAATTTTTGAAACTATCAGATCCTATGGGTAATTGTGACTGCAAATGCAAGTTTGAGTTCTGGTTACAGCACAACACAAGAGTGGGCAAAAATATAGCACTTATGGGTCTCTCATAAAAGAGAACACAGGCCACAGAAGTAAAGAATGTATCTGGAAGTGTATGTGTGTGTGTGTGTGCGCGCGCATGCACGTGTGTCTATTTGAGTGTGTTCCTGGAGTTTAAACCCAGGTCTTGATTCTAGAAATTTGAAGAATTATTATTTATCATAACTAGCATTATTTGGTGCATAAACCATGCAAATTTTATATGTATATATGCATATATATCACTATATTACAGTATGATGTCTCTACCTAAATCATTTTATAGTTACATCTCTCTGTACATACACACAAAATCACTCTATGCAGTGGAGAGCTTTTGGGAAAGATAAAGACTAATTACAGCAGAAATTTTCTTTTTGGCAAAATAAGTATCCATGAACCTAAAAGCTAGTTGTAAAGACAAATGCAAACTTTTAGAAATGAAAAAAGTAAAATAACAACAAAAATAAATTAAGGTTATAATTAATCATTAGCTACTATTCATCTCTTCTGGTAACAGGAAGTGGATTACAACCCACAGACCAAATACAGCCTACTATTTATTTTTGTATGGCCTATGATTTAAAATTTTAAGTGTTATGTATCTACATAATAGTCTCACATTTGCTTCTTAATCGGATACAACCAAATGTATTTACTTTCCTCCAGTTTTCCTCTTGGCCTAGAGATTCTAATATATTTGTTCTCATTCTTCACAGAAAACGGTTGCTGAAACCTGTCCTGGAAGATGCGGCCATACAGAAACTGAGTGCTTACTATGGCTGGCCCTATGCCAGGCGTTTTCCTTGCATTATGCCACCAAGAGTCCATGTGACATTGTATGGCAGGTAGCCACTCTTTGTTCTCTGATGTTTGAAGAGGACAAGTTTCTTAACTTTGGGACACAAAGTCATGGAGTACCATGGGGGTGCGGGATGATATTCCTGGCTTTGTGATTGTTCAGTTCTCATTTTCAAACTTTCCAGTGCCTTAACCCTCAGCTGAATTGTAAACTCAGTTCTCATATAAAAATGGTGAGAAAACAAAATTAAACAGCCTAGCTAGGAGAACCTGAATGAATACATCAAAAGATCAGTATACAAGAAAGCTACAGTGGGCTGAAGCAGTGGCTCAGCAGTTGGAGCACTTGCATGGCATGCGCGAGGACACAAGTTCGAACCCCAGCACCACTTAAAACAACTGGGTGTCGGAGAAACAAATAAAAATTGATTCTCCCTTTGTGTCTCTCCCTCATACCCTCCTGCTCTCTCTTTAAAAAGAAAGGAAGGAAGGAAGAAAGGAAGGAAGGAAGGAAGAAAAAGAAATCTATAGTGGGGAGCTGAGGACCTGGGTTCAAACCCCAGCACCACATACATAACCAAGTGTCAGCAAAACAAAGGCCAGATGAAAAAATAAATAAATAAAATCGATTATCTCTGTCTTTCACTCTCCCCCACACCCAACTTTAAAAAAAATGAAAGCAGTAGTGGATGAAGCATAGAGAACATTGATATGAATGAGCCACAGTTCAGAAATGATAAATTCAGTGAATGAATGATAGGCTTAGAGTTATGGATAGGATTCAACTGACAAAGGTCAGACACATTTCTTTTTTCTCCTTTTTCGGTACCAGGCGCATTTAATCACTAAGCCACATCCCCTACCTTTTTTATTTTTTTAATTTTGAGACAAGGTCTTGCTAACTTGCTTAGGGTCTCTCTAAACTGCTGAAGCTGGCTTTGAATTGAGATGTTTCTACTTTAGCCTCCCGAGCCACTGGGACTGCAGGCATGTGTCACCACACCTAGCTAAAGGTCAGATATATTTCCAGCAGTTAGCAAAAACATTTAGCCCAGGGCCTGGAGCGGTGGCTTAGAGGTTATGTATGCTTCCCTGGCATACACGAGGACCCAAGTTCAAACCCCAGCACCACGTACACAATGAGGTGTCACAGCAAAAAAAAAAAAAAAAAACACACATGAACAACTAAATAAAAATTGCTTCTCTCTTTCTCTCTCTCACTCTCTCTTTAAAAAAACAAAAAAACACTTACCTCAGAGTCTGCAATGTAGGAAATAAGAGCTCTAAGCTCTCACATTAAAGTAGGTGTATGAGGTTATCCCTTCAGGAATCCCCAGTGCTATCATGGACCACAGATATCAGCTTCTGAGGCTCGGAGTCATATGTTGGAGGATGAGCTGGGAAGTGGTACTTCTAAAGCCTGTAACAGAATAGCCATTCAAACATCAGGCAGTCACTCTAAGAGGTCTCACTAACGAGATGAAACATTTAAAAAGAATGCAAGAGACATGAGAATTACAGTTAAGAAAGATATAGATTCTAATGTTAGGTAAGACACTTACGCTAGCGGAAGTTATTTAATCTCTCTATGCCTTTCCTTCCTCATCTGCATTATAATAATAAAGCCTATGAAGTTTGTATCCATTAAGTTAATGTAGTAAACAGGAACTGCAAATGGTGCTATGTAAGTATTTATTTGTTATTGTTGTTGTGTTAGGGTCAGAATAGAGAAATTAAAACTGCATATTTGGAGAAAGGAGGAGAAAGAGGCATACTGGTAAATCATCCAAATATGTAAAGGATAAAAGAAAAAAATGATAAAAATGTGAAAAGAAAGAGAATTTTGAATTTAAAAAAGCATGTCGGAGGCAGAATTGACCAGAGTTTGTAATAAAATGAATGCATTATATAAATGAGGCACTATTCAGAGATGGTTTGTAACAAGTCAAAGATATTCATGCAGTATTATTATCAGATATGGGTTCAAATTCAGTAATATATTGCAACAGGGAAAACTCACAAAGAAAATATAATTGCCACTTTCTGTTTAAAGAATAAAACTGAACAACATGCTTTAGTTATCATGAAAGAATTTTAAACTAATGGAAAAACAACTAATTATGTTTGGGTGTTTCTGTGACTCAATGAAGCCTACACATATTGCTTTGACAAAATATGACTTCAACACAGTTACCACAATATAACCATCTAAGGACTAGCAAGCATTTCTCTGTAAATGTCCGGGGAATAAATTGTTTCAAATCACAGTCCTTATGGTCTCCATCACAACTTCTGAATTCTGTCTTTGTAATATGAAAGCTCCAAAGGCAATATGTAAATGATTGGACCTGACTGTGTTCCAATAAAATCTTATTTAAAAAAAAAATCAGGTGGAGAGATGGAGTTAGTCCCTGGTCTAGAAATTTCCCATTCCTAGTCTAATCAGTCACCAAATCTGACTATCTACACAGTTGCCTGTTTTCTCCACTATAACAGTGCTCTAATTTGTTCATATTTAGTGGTCTCAGGGAAACTGGTAATTTATGTAACAGATAAACATCAGTGCTCTAGAAAACAGTATGGAGTAATGCAAGTGGTACTTTGAAATTTATCAAAATGGGCCAGAATATTGATTACTTTGAATATATGAATATTTCTGAGTTTCAAGCTACTAATGTATAAAAATGGGGATAAGAACTATGACTCTTAACATTTTGTAAGGATTGAAGCTCATATAGGTAAAATACTTAACATAGTGCCATACCAGTTTAAGATAATTTTAATTGATAGCAAGTATTTTTATTTTTGTAACAGTAACAGGAAATTCAATTGCTTTGAACAGAAATGGCCATGACTGTAAGCATGTAAATACATGTACGTCCCTCTCCAGAGATAGATACGTAGGAAAATGGATGAACAGAGTATAAATATGTAAAGCCCAGTTCAAAAAGTTAGGATAAACACAGACATGATAGCTTAGTAAGGTGCAACATATTAAAATGTTAATGTTTCAATAAATCTGTAGATTGCAGGACATAAACTGATGCATTCCTTTTCCTTCTGATTTCTCTTTAATCTCTCTCTTCAGCCCACACAGGTCTTCCTTGAGTGTGGAGTACCCAGTTGGAAAAGCTAAGTAGCTGAGTAGCTTAGGAAGTGGAAATATATAAAAGTTCATAAATGAAAGGGCTAAAATCTGATTGCACAGGAAATGTTCAAAAGTTTAAATCTCTTGCTTGAAGAAATAAGTATGTATTTTTAAAAATAAAGGAACCTGTTCATTGGCACCATGGTCAAAAAGATAAAACTTTTATGTGAGAATCTCTTTGCTGATACAGACAGGAAAAAGTGATTCTTATTGCTGTAGTTAGAACTGCTGGAGAGCTTTATGATGCTTTTAAACATCAGAAGTTGTTATTTTACAATTGTATTTTGAGGATGATGGCTACTTAGAATGGGGTGACTCACCTTTAGAATATACCAGATAATTACCTGGCTCTCCCTACTACAGTGAGGTATTAATTATAGAAGCTAATTAGTGACCTGTTTGAAGAAGATCTGATCATATAGGTTTTCATTTATAGGTGCTTGTGTTGTCTATATGCACAGTGGAGAAAACCTTCCGGCAACTGTGATTATTACCATTATTTCATTTTTATTGCTTTTCCCATTCAAAGGGAGACCACGGAAAGTCAACAATGTAGTTAATTTGCTTTAGCAAACTGGAAAACACAAGATAATATTATTTCTTTATGAGTTAGAAACTACCGAAGAATATAACTACAGGTTCTAAAAGTTTACTGTGCATCTAAATAGCCACCCTGGTTTGCATATCTTCACCTTCGTATTTCCTATGAAAATGTATAACACGTTAAACTGATAACACAATCAAAAGTTAAGATAGACATTGTAAAATTCTCTCAAACCATTGCCTTTGTAATATTTGTCTAACATCTCTGGAGCCCAACTTGGAATATGAGTTGAAGGCCAACAGCATTGTCCCTGTTTGCCTATGGAGGAAATTGCCTCAATTTGAAAAGGAAAAAACATATATTCTCTCTTTCATCCTTTTCTCCCAAGTCAGAGACCTCAGGTTTGTTCCACTCACATTGTTTTTTCTGTCTCTTTTTGACATGTGACAAGCTTTGATGTGATTATAAGATATTTTTCCTCCCTGGACTGACCTAATTACTAACCTCTTCTTTTTTATGTACCAAAATGTGACCTTCTAATTATTAAAAATGAAATATAGAACAGTCAATAGAATGGGGTGTGGGTAATGTTGGGGTGGTTCTGGATTAGGATCATAGGCATACCATAATGTTACTACCTATGTATTTATGATAGTACAATAACATAGCTCCTCAATAAAATAAAATGAAGTAAAACAAGCCATAATATTGTAGACATGGATGGTAGTTTATCATATATAGATAACTAACAAATAAAACAGACATGGTTAGTCCTAGTAAGAATTAAGAGTGGGGGTTTCACATCTTGATAACATAATTGAATATTTTAGAGGACCAAAATTAAATTGAGATGATATTTTACATGATGCCCAAAAGTACCTAAGTTAGTTGTCTTATAAACTGGAGAGAGAAAAAGGCCAAAAGCTTTATTGATAATCTAGAAATTCTGACTACCAGTTCAAATCCTGAGGGATCCAGCAATAATCCAGAACTCCACCAAGTCCAGCAGAGCACTTGAAAAGCCCTCTGAGAATTGTCAACTGAAAGGTGAAACATTAGTCTTCTGGCTCATTTGCTATACATTTATTTTTAAACAAAAAATATCTCCAGGAATATTAGATGCTTCTCGTTTCTAAGCTGTGACACGACATGGCATTTAAGAAACACAGCAAAATGAGCCAGCATCCACATAAGAACTTTCATGTTTACCTGTAATCCGAGATGAGGACGTGAGCCAGGACAAAAACAACATCTGATTAGAATCAGGATCAAGTTTCATGGATGCACTTGTAGACACAATTCAGTCAATTCAAATCACTCCTCCATCCATGCAGAGGAAGTAGATGGAAAAAGAAATGAGCCCTATGAGTTTGGGGAAAAAGAATAACAGCATATCATCACAAAGACAGAGATAACCCCATGATGCAACAAAAATTACAATTAAAGCTAGAAGAAAATTTAGCAAAATTTTTAGCATTTTCCAAAGAATCCAAAATGCTTCCGTCTCTGTGAAATAGTTTTTCTCTCTTCAGCATTTTGTCTCCAGGATAACAATGTGCCATTATGAAGGGAAACAACAGCTGTTTGTACTGGGGGGAAAACTGTAAAAGAACTCAAAGTGCAGTAGCAGAATTTATGTATGCAAGCAGACAGTAAATACAAGAACTGATGTGCATCAGATTGGATTAATAGCAGAAGAGACACATTAGGAAGCTCTCCCAAGAAATAAACAGAAATGTGAAAGAGATGTAATGGGAGGGAGGGAGGTGGAAGTTCCATGTTGGACCCAATCCCCATAGTTCCATTTCAACTCTGGAGCCCTGTTCCTGGTGAGTTGTACAGCCATGGGATGGAACAGTCCCAATTTCTGAGTCACCTTTTTAAAAGGCAAACATACAGAAAAAATGCCTGAGTCAAAATGTGTCACAATAACAACAGCAAAATAAGTAAATAGATAAATAATACAATAAAATGTTTTATTATATTTTATTTCACTCAGGGACCTTATTACCTTCCTTTTCCCCTTCCTTTCTTTTAATCTATTTAATACTGAAGAATAGTCTACTAAATTCAGATTAATACAGAAATAGAAACTCACATTAATCCCAGATCAATTAACAAATGCCTTTGTTAGCTTAATGTTCACAAAGATTTTATTTGTTAGAGAAGAACACTTACTAAAGATGAAGAAAAATATGATTATACATGTATTCTCACAATGTTTTAAAAATTTAAAGAAATGCATATTGATTACGACATGGACGAAAATGTTTTCTGAATATGCCAATCATAATAAGCATTTTCAGGTTATATATACTCTCCCAATTCAAATTTGCATTGTGTAAGTAAATGCAATTACAAAAATGCTAAAATGGTTAGCAAATAATTCTGATATATTACTTATTTCAAAATGAACAAAAATCAAAACCAAACAACATTAGATGGCAGGGGAAACATCATTTCATTTTAATAAAAGGCACCATTCATGATGGAGTTTAGATTCATAAATCATTAAGTAAGAAAATATTGAATTCAACTAAATTAAGTAGAAGCTCTTAGAAAATGGAATATTTCTTCAAGAGTCTCGGCTTTGGACAGATCAAGTAACACAAAATGAAGTTAGAGAGGAGTTAAGCAATTTGAAGAACTAAAATGTGTAAATAAAATGCAATAAAATAACCAAACATTAATGAATATTAAACTATGTAAGCAACACCAAGAGCTGTTCCCTTAGAAAATAAATTGCTACCAGCTGCACTCCAAGGCTTCCTCAGATGCTGCTGAACAGTCTTCCAATATGGGAGTGAACATGGTCAGGGTAAGAAGAATGATTTAGTGGGGTTGGAGCTCATTTTTATCTAAGTCTTTTAATAGTTTACTTTTGCCAATGGACATATTCCAAATCCATAATGTGGATCATAAAGTCCTTCAGGTGACTTGGTATGCCAAGTACTCCCTGAAGCACCTGGCCAGTGCATAAGGAATTTTATCAGCTACAGTGATATGCATTCAGCTAAGCTTTAAGGGATCTGAAAAATAAAGTTTGACTGTATACAATTCAGAAAGAGTAAAAGAATGCTTCATCTTAAAATGCTAAAAATAAAAGTGAGTGGCAAGGGATATATAAATTCAGTTTTGTGCCTTTGGTTACATTTATGCCTTAGCTTACATCTGTACATTTTCTATTATTTTATGGTTGAATGCCCTCTCCTTAGAAAGGTTGGTCCATCACCATCTATATCTAAACAGCAAGAAACTTCAGGAAGCATTCTGAGATATAACCACAGAGTAAAAATGAATCTAGATTTAGTGAACTATTTTCAAGGGACTTGAAACTTAACAGAAATGCCCAGAAGAAATACAGACAAACAGCTAACTTGTTTGGGAGGCCAGCATTGCCATCGGTGCTGAAGTGAAGGAATTGGAGTGCTGGCATCTCGTGAATCTCAGCTTCTGCATTGTGGGTGTTGCTGAGCTCCACGGGATGGCACAAGACAGAGAAAGCCGCCTGGAGTTAGACTGCCTGCAGAAATGGGGGAGAATCATAATGCGAAGTTGAGATACCATGGGATGGGAGATAAGTCAAAAACAGCAAGCATTAACAGCAGAAGTCAGTGCAATGTGTCCCTGGATAAGCCCAGATCAGAGATGAAAAGGGCTGAGGTCACAGAACAAGGCATTGGTCTACAGAATATCAGGCTGGACAGCATCTTGTTGAAGCAGGGCCTATTTTTAGGACTAAACATCTACAGCAGACTCATATCACTACTTCCTTTTAAGATAGGAAATTATGAACCCAGAACCTAAAATCATAAGGTAATTCTTCAATTTTCTCAGGAAATTAACAGTCATTACTAATATTGATGGAATAACAATTATTTAGGTAATTGTGTGAAAGCCCCATAATAGATAATATCTATATAGGATATTGTTCAAATAAATAGGAATATACATTGCTATGTATGGCTTTCTCCTTCAGTCTTGAATCATCACCCTCAAACACAAATCAACTTTCAAAGATTCTAGAGTAGATTGGAAGAAAACACAGAGATCATTGCACTGAACCATAATGTTTAAATGGCCCTCAAGAAATATGCATTTTCACCCTTGTCAGCAGTACCTGCTCATTCCTACTTCTACTTCTTCTACAATCTGCCTCCCCACAATAAACACAGTGATATTTTAAAGATAGAAATCATACTACTCTCCCTCTTTAAACTTTCCATGTTTCCTTTTGCCATTTGGTGGAAATCAAATGCTGTCTATGATATTCAAAGCTGTGCAAGATCTTGCATGTCATGATTGTGGTCTCTAAATTCAGCGATGCTGTTCCCCATTACTGGGCCCATAGCAGGCATGCGTGCTTGTGTTTCTTGAGCTTTAGCTCACCTTATAATGTCAGGACATTTTTGCCCCATTGTTACCTTTCCTTGGAAAGCTCTTCTTCTGGCTTTTGAGATTATTCACACTTTTCAACCTTTGAGTATCAATTTAAATATCGCATCTTAAGGTCCACTACCAATTGTGTATGTAGTACTTATTGCATTATTTTATTTTTACAGTGAAATAAATATTTTGGAAAGAATAGGAATGACTTTCTTTATATATTGACTTGTTTGTAGAGCTCTCCCATTAGAAATTACACCTCATAAGATAAGCAATTATCTCTCATCTGCTCGCCACTCCATCTCAATGCTTATAGTAGTTCAGGTATGAAATTAGCATTCAATATTTATTGAATGAACAAATGCACAAATGAATCAATAAATTAATGGTTGTTGATCATTGCCTGTGGTACTAAGAGCATCAGGTACTTTATTTTGCTTTGTCTTTTGGTAATATAAAACTTATAAGCTCCAAAGCTTAGCAGCTAAGGGGTAGAATCTATGGGGCAGAGTAACTGGATCAGAAGTTCCACATCCTGTTGCTCTAATATCTGTTTCCCTTCAAATCATTTCTCATCTTGTTTTCTATTTCTTGTTCCATCACTGCCTCTTTTTATATTCTTGTTAATTTTAAAGGACACACATGAAACCCAGGTGAAGTCCCCACTAATTACCTGCTCTTTAATGGCTTTGACAACACTGCTAAGATAAATTGGAGCTTTGAGAAGTGTGAGAATAAAGTTAATAAAGGAAATATGTATGTAGTGAACATGAAATAAAGCAATATCTAATTTAAAACTTAGGCCAATCATTTCTTGGCCTTATTCTTCATAATGTCTCCAAGGGGTTAAGAAAAAAGACAAGAAAGATGAGGAAGAAAAAGAGACAGAGAAAGAGAAAAAAGGAAAAGGAGGAAGAAGAAGTAGAGGAGAACAGAGACCATGACATCACCAAGAGTTCTTCTCTTTCAAACATTAGGATTTTCCTCCTTAGTGCAGGTGTAGGGGGATATTTTCTCCCTTGTGATTGGTACCCAATAAAAGGACATGTATATATACTAATTTATTAGCATTATATGAAAATAAACATACCTACTAGATTTTTAAAGCAATGTATGCACATAGTAATTGACATAGATGGAATGGTCCCAAATAAAATATTTACATATCTCTAATAGTAAGTGCTCATGGCTTCTAGTCAGCTGACTGGAGAACTCTCTAAATGCCAAGCACTACAGAAATGGGAATCAACTAAGCAAACACAGCTTTTATGGAATTTTAAGCCTTGAGGAAAGGTAGGCATTTAACAAATAATAATTACCATTTTTAAGAAATGAGTTCAGTTCAGTTCAGTTCAACCCATATTGCTTGGTCAAATCTTTTTAATTAAGATCTTTAGTTCTAGGCCTACAGAACAGAAATGAATATGGTACAGATCAGATGGGGATGAATGCAAGTCAGTAAAATGTACCTGCAGGATAAAGTCCTTGAGTGTAAGGAAAGATGTGCATTAAAACTTTGTAATCAATAAAATGGCTAAGATGGTTAAGGAAGACATGAGAGGACTCCTGCAAGAGTAGTTTTTAATATAGTAGAAATCCTCAGAGTTGGGGCTGGAATAGAGGCTCAGCGGTTACGTTGCTTGCCTGGGATGAGCAAGGACACAGGATCAAACTCCAGCACCATGTACACAAAGAAGAGTCAGAGCAATGAAAGCCACATGAAAACCTAAATAAAATTGATCATTTTTTCCTATCTTACTGATCCTCTCTCTCTCTTTCTCTTTAAAAAGAAGAAAGAAAGGAAGAAAGGAAGAAAGGAAGGAAGGAAGGAAGGAAGGAAGGAAGGAAGGAAGGAAGGAAAAAAGAAGAAAGAAAGAAAGAAAGAAAGAAAGAAAGAAAGAAAGAAAGAAAGAAAGAAAGAAAGAAAGAAAGAAATCCCCAAAGTGGACAATGATGGGGAGGAATAGGGAGATTTTGAGGAGTTTGTGAATACTCAAGAAATATCATTCCCATTCCAGCTACACATTGTTCTACTTCCTCAATCTCTTTAAGTAACTGTTAGTTTCCCTCAAAGATGTCCTTGTGCTAACTTCTGACGTTTTTTGGAAACTGTTAACAAAGCTGCACTGCAGTAGTTTTATTTCCTAGCTTCTATTTGCTAAAATTAGCCTTCCAAAACCTTTTAGTAGTATATTTTCTTTATTTAATAATTGCATTCACTCTCTAGTACACTAGGGGTTTATTTATGAGATGTGTACTGTTTTCCTACATAGATGAACAAGTCATTAAAGGCAAAGTGTGTCTCTTACATATCTTTTTGCCCTCAATATTCATTATAGACTTGTTTTTTTTAGGCAATCATATTTAGAATTGGGAGGGATCTTAACGAAGTTTCTATATTACCCTTCTGATAGCAAATATCAGAAACCCAGCTCAGCTCAAGAAAAATTGAATGTATTGATTCATGAAACTTTCAGATCTAAGTCAGAGCTGGATAAAATATAGATGGAACCAGGGGCTGTGACAGTTTCATCAAGGGCTTTATATTGCTCCCTCCAACTATCTTCTTGATGCCTCTCCCCTTTCAATTAGCTACTCACTGGAGAGAAACATTCTCCAGAAGGAGAGAAAGATGATCACTGTCAACATAAGACAAGTATCTGAGTAACAGCGTTCAACCCAGAATACAACATCTGCTTACCATACATTAAGTACTCTCAATTGAGATTCTTTGGTAAACATCCTAACAAAACCAATCATTGTGCTAGAAGCTTGAATTAGTCTTTTGTGCTGCCCAAGTAACATCCTAACCCTACTGAAACAGTACTGAATTGATAATATTGATAGAACCACATAGTCAGGAAAGGCTAGTTCTCCAAAGAGGTCAAACTGCATAGACAAGATCACCTATTTCCATCTCACATAACCCAATGTGCCTCCCGATAAAGAATGCTTGATTATAAATGCCCAAATACCTGTTTAAAAATATTCAAAGTCAGAGAAGACAGTCTAGTTAAAAGTTGCCTATTTATTTTTCTCATATGGAGGTTGTCCTTTGACTAAATTTTCTCCAAAACCATCTCCCAGTTGCATTGGCTACCAGACTAATAAACTTAAGTCAGGTTTTGAGACCGGTTCACATTGTCTACTTCAGTTTTAAGATATAATGGAGTCATGGCCTTTGTCAACCAGCAATTTTCACACCTTAAGTCCTTAACCCTCCTAACTGATAATTAATTTCACAGCTGTACCACAGCTATATCAGCTTCCAGTGAAAGAATTTGGATGACTCTAACATGAAGTGGGCATGAGGTAAGGCAAAAGTAATCATTATTTCACAGGTGTTTGTATTTTTCCTATTTTCTTGAGCCTTGTGAATTTATTTACATGACAATTCGAAAATGATGTTTGGGCCATAATGGCTCCGAGACTGCTAAATACAGGAGGGGCCTGGGGACTTGCAGAGCTGGTAATGGGAAACCCGACTGAGCTAACATTTTGACACTGGCGTCTTCTCAGGAGAGGCACACAGAGAAGAGGAATTAAAAGGAAGCTGTCACTAGGAAACCAAAAAATGAAAAAACAGAAAAAAGAAAGAATCCTGCGGAGTACACAAAAGGAAGACCAAAAAAATGAAGGAGTTAATTAACAAAAAGGTGACATCCAAACACTTGTAAACACAAGTGCGAAGAACTATATCAAGGAGTAGGAAAGATTAAATAGGCAGGCAAGCTTGGAAATCACATTCTAATATTGCCAAAGATAAGACAATCTCATAAATAGCAATGAGAACTGTCAAGGTAAGATTTGTTAGAAAACTCTACGCTGCAAACCTATTGCAGTTATAAACCATGCATTGGTCTCAACAGACTTTTTCTTTAATTTATGTCCCCTCTTGGTAAGACCCAAATGCTTGCTTATAACTTGTCCCCCATATTATATTTTCACTTCACACAATTGTCTCCCTTGAACAAACAGTTGTTTTAGAGACTTTTAGTCCCCTTTGCTTTATTTTAGTCCCTATTTTGCAGAAATTTCTCTTCTGAGAGACATCATTCATTGGTGTTCCATGTGTGTCTGGCATTGATGCTCATAATAGGTTTGCAAGATTGTCATACAACTAACATCTGCAGAAAGAAGGGTATCAGAGGCCCTTGGAGGTTAAGTAACTTGTACTTTGTCCTTCAAATTGCAAGCGAAAGGATAGAGGCTAAGAGGAGGAAAGTTTTTGTTGTTTTGTTTTTGTTTTTTTATGAGGACAATTAAAATCTAAGGCAAAGTGACATTTTCTTTGTAAGGTGAATTAACTTCCTTCACTGAACATGTGTTGCACGACAAAGTCTTTTCCAGAATGGTTTTGAGGAAATTCTTGTGTTTGTTAGATTGTTGAAATAACTGATCTTTGATGCACTTCCAAAGGGAAGTTTTTGGTTTTCATACCATCCAACACTTAATTACCACATTTTTACTTTCCAAGATTGACTATTATTTGTTTAAAAAGAAAAAGAATGAATAAACCATGTGTATTTCTCCACCTAAATTTCCCTTGAAATCAAGGGGCAGTTCGACCTGACAACTGAAAAACTAATCATGATTCTAATTCTATGCAGAACAGAAGAGAATTACCCAAACTAGTAATTATAATATGAACATATGAATATATTTCAGGTACATTGGTATTTTATTCACCTCCCCAATGTGTGGAATTTCTTGCCTATGCCTTCTTTCGCTTTTTGCTGTAATTATCAATATCAAATACCCTGCTATATGTAGACACCTTCCGAGTGCATTGACTATGTGAAATGCGTACACTTCACAACCCTCTTATATTGATTCCATTACTATCTTTATCTTTGCCTGAAAAAAACAGAAGCACAGAGTTGCTGAATATCTCTCAATGGCTCATAGCTAATAATCTCTATGGCCAATGCCCAAGTCTCTTCAGGCTGCTGTAACAAAGTACAGGGTGACTTATAAGCAACAGAAGTTATTTCTCACAGTTCTGGGGATGGACGTCACAGATCAAAATGAAATGCTGGCTGCATTCTGGTGAGGACTCTCACCTAGATGGCTGCCTTCTGCTTGTATCTTCACAAGGCGAGCAGAGAACAGAAAAGTTTCTGCTATGTGATGCGATTCAGGAGTCTTATCCATGTGTCCTCAATGTATTTAATATGCCATCAAAATACAAGAGTCAGTGAGTGCATTGGTATTGCAGGGTGAAAGACTGAAACAAATGAGAGAAATTTACTTTAACTCAACTCAACCAGGAAATATTTAAAAAGAAAAATTTTCCAACTCAGATTCTGAAATGCATCTCATAGCTAAGAGGGCACTAAATCCCTTAAAGAGATTCCTCTCTCACCTAAACATCTCCCATACATCCTACCTGGCTAAAGGTGACATCACATTGGAGATGAGTTTCAGTTTATGAATTGTGGCAGACACCAACATTCAGCCCATAACAACCAGATTATATCAAAAGGCTGCATTATTAACCATGACATCAGTATTTACAAATCTTCGGCATGCATCAGAATCATTTGGAAAGATTTTTTTTTAATTCAAATTGCTGGGGCCCAATTCCAGAGTTTCCAATTAAGTAAGTCTGGGGTAAGGGTCAAGAATTTGAATTCATTCTAAGTTTCTGAGTAGTGTTGCTGCATATTGATCCAGGAAACAGACTTGCAGATCCACTACATTACATGCTCCTGTCTCTTTTACTAATTTCTCCTTACTGCCTTAAAGGGTGAAAGGACTGAAATGAGAGATAAGGAGGTCTGTTAAACTGTTTTCTTTAAATAAAAATTAAGAGTATTCTAACCCAAAATAAGGAAAAGATCAGAAAAACAGTCAAATAGGAAGGAAAGGGAGGGAGGAGGAATGAGATAAGGAAAATTGGTGGAATGAATTAGACTTAACTTTCGTATTCGTATGTATATGAATATGCCATAGTGAATCTCATCATAACGCACATCAACAGTATGCTAATTAAAAAGAAAACTATTAGTAAGTAAAATAAAGATCAATAGAGCACCAGGAAGAGAACAGGGTTTGGGAGGAACAAAGGGAAAGTACTGGGGACTGAATTAGATCAAGTTATACACCATGCTTTTATAATTATGTCATTGTGTATTCCATTATCAATTATATCTAAAAAGAACCAATACAAATATATATACATATATGTATATATACATATATATATATACATATATAAGAAATATTGTCCTGTGTATTTTTATCCTAGAGCATTATATCCAAAGAAATGTGATGGATTGATTGGTGATCATTTGGAATCTCCCTGTATTTCATGGAACTAAAGTGAGACCTTAGCCAGTGGCAAGGTAAAATAAATATTTTCCAAAAAGCTTTCTGATTAGAAACAAACTGAATCCATACAGAGAGACTGAAAGGTTGAAAGGAGAAAGCTATGTTCCGCCACTAATTTTAAGGGCAAGAGCCACAGTCTAAAATGTGTGATAAATCCACATGTTCAGACACATGTCACTCAAACCACAAAACGAAGAATGGAAGTTAAACAAAGGGGAGAGGTAATACCTGTGAAAATTGTCAGAGAGGGTGCAGTTCATTGATCTTGCCTACCCAGGTCACAGAGTCTAGGTGGGTTATTGACCCAGTGGGAAGGTCTGGAAAATAGGTCCATGTGTCCTGTCACAGTATTTAATATAGCATCAAAATGCATAAGTCAGTGCACTGATGTTGTGTATATTGGAGGAGGAAAGACCAAACAAATCTCTCAGAGAAAATTACTTTAACTCAATTCAACTCAACTGGGAAATAATTCAAAATAATAAATTTCCAACCCACCTTCTGAAATACATCAGATAACCAAGTTGAATTTCTTCAATCCTGTGTTTACACAATTTAGCATATCTATCCTATCACTTGTAGATTACTCTTAGACTGCAAACATGTCAAAGAACTGCAAGATAAGAGTGACAGGTGCCATAGGCTCACACACCCAGGCAGATGGATTAGGAATATCTATCTCTTCAAGGAACTGTAAATTCAACAAATGTAAACACCTGACAGTCTTATAAAAACATTAGAAATAGATTAAAGTGAGCCAAACAAATTTTTATTTGAGTTAAATAGAATGTTTTAAAAATATATAATTAATACCAATATACTTACATGAATATATATAAATGTACAAAAGACATCAGAAACATCAACTGTTATAATCAGGTGGACATATATTTTGTTGACAGAATAATAAATCTAAGTCCATTGAAAAGAATTATATTCTAAGAAGCAAGATTATATTTGCAATGAAATCTTGGGTACCCTTTTCTAAAGGTACTGGAAGAAACTACAAATTTTACTTATAGAGACTCCATTATGAAGCATCTATTCAGTGCCTGACTTTGATGTGAACTGAATTAAAGACAACTCAAGCACCACAGGAGAGAAAAAAGAACTACAAACTAATGGGTGATCTGTTTCATAAAAGGTATATCTTCATAGGATCCTTTAAAGAGGACACCTAAGCCAAAGGGTGATCAGAGAAGCTTCTCGGCAGATCTGATGCCCAGTATGAGATTTTGCAAGGAAGTGAGGAGTTAAGCCAAGAAAAAAACGGAAAAGTCATTTCAGACAGAGAGAACAGATTTAAGACATCAAGCATGGCAGAACTTGACTGATTTTCATATCATGCAAGAAGCTATAGACCATGGAACATTAATTGGTGCTCCATGAACACAAAATTCTATAATCAAGTTAATATAGACAAAATTGAGAGTCTTTTCACTTCATTAAGCTTTTAATTGCAATTAATTTACATACCTTTTATGTGCAAATATGGGACAAATATCCTCATGAGGATATACATAACATAACTTGTGAGGTTTGTAAGTCTTACTTGATTATGACAGTTTTTAAATTAATTAATTAATTAATTTATTTATTCCTGAGCATCTTCCAGTTCCATTACTACAAATATCACCCTGGGGAGAAAGTAGACAATTCCTATAGAGAGAGGGGTTCTCTTCTTAAACAGATATGTGAGTTCCTCAAAGGAGCACTAGGGTACATGTCAGAATGCCTGGATTTTAGTTTGCAAATAAAATGCTAGAACCCAATGTGAGTCTTGAGCTCTGGGGGCTGACTCATCATTAAAAGTCAGGCAATTTCTGAAGTTGTTTTTACTGATTATAGCGCAAGAGAAGCACCTGCTTTGCTGTACAACCATTTCTAGGAGATTAACAATCTTCACCATCAGGAACTTCTCACTGAAGAGTTGAGGAAATTTATATTAAGATCCCAGTTGCTATTGAATTTAAGGTGTTCTTTTATTGTAGTATGATTTAAATAGGCCTTTTTGAAAGATGTCACTCTAATTTATCATTTTTATACATTAATCAACTTTAAATAAAATGTTTTAAAAATTTGGTAAGTTTTTAGCTTTTGAGTCAAATTATGAAGCCAGGTACAATATTATTATCTGCTATTCTCAAGGACAATTTTAAATGAAATGTCACATTGAAGTAATATTATACCTCTGAGAAGAGAAACCTATTTTAATAACGAAATAGAATAAGAAGTCATTCACAGTGAGAAGAATGCAGTCTTATTCTAATATCTTAGACACTTTTTATTTTCAATGCTTTACTTATAGCACGCACTGGGGAAATAACCTAGCTCCTGCATTCCTTGCACATGTATCTATAAATCAGCATGATATATGACCAACAGCATACACAATTTCAAATCAAACAAGAAAGTTGAGTGAGTGGCCAGTGTGCCTTTTCATTTAAATTGGGGTTTCTCACCTCAGTATGACTAAATTCTTGGGCCCCATAATGCTGGCATTTTGTTGGAGCAGGGTTGAGGGGGTCCTATTGCCTCTACCTTCCAGAAGCTGATAATACCTTCCAGTTGTTAAAATTAAAAAAAAAAATGTTTCCAGACATTGCCCAAGAAGCTCTGGGAAAGAAAATCGCCCCCAGTTGACAATCACTGACTAAAAGTGTGCACATAACATCCAAGTCATGAAACACTTCTCTCTCTCTCTGATGCATTCAATAAATATTTTGCAGTATTTTATTAGTTAATATCTTCCATGTGAGGCCACATTTTCATATTGCAATCATAAAGTGTTTGAAGTATAGAGATGATGGGAAATTTTATCAGTTACCTCTGTCCACCTGATCTGATCACAACAAATAAAGAAATTACAATGAAGTTTCCTTTTCCAAGTGTCCTGTGCCCTTCCAACCTCAGATTCAATATATCCAGTAATAGGGGAGTTGCTACCTGATGAGATGACAAGAGCTCTCTCTTCCACTGAGCTGCAGCTTGTCCAAGCATCATTTCAGATTGTGAACTCTGAAGGTCTCATCTGACATGCTTCTACTACATTCTAAGTGTCAGAGTTGCCCAAACCTTTACTAAAAAGCAAATATTGCAATGCTATATTTCTTTTCTTTCCTTTTTTTTTTTTTTTTTTTTTTTAAGTTCCAGGGATTAAACCCAAGGGTACTCAACTCTGAACCACATCCCCAGTCCTTTTTATTTTTGATTTTGAGACAGGGTCTCCCTAAGTTGCTTAGGGCCTTGCTAGGTTGCTGAGCCTCGCTTTGAACTTGTGCTCCTCCTGCCTCAGCTTCCCAATCTGTTGGGATCACAGGCATGCACCACTGCCTGGCCACACTGGTTTAATTGATTTCCATCTTTTTGCCTCCCAGTTTTTCATCCACAGAGGGCCAATTTATCTTTCCCTGAGAACATCATTTTCATCCCTTGCTGCAAAGATCCTAAAGGTTTTCCTCACTCTTCTCAGAGAAGCTCAAACTTTTACCTGAGGATAATCTGAGGTAGCTTGGTGCGAAACCAGCTAGATCCCAGGATTTTGTTTGCCAGTTCTCTGGCTTGTCTCCATTCTTCTTACTCCCCGTTGACTTATCACTCTGAGCTCCACAATGTGACACCTCTATTCTGATATCCAATCTATACCTATGAACTATACCAACCCCAAACTTCTATCTACATACTTCATAAATACTTTCTGTATCACAGTCCCTCATATCTATCCTGATTTCTTATTTCCTCTTGACAGGATGCTAGCTCCTCACATATTTCCCTTCCCCGATTTATTCCCATACACAACCCTGCTATACGATAGTGGCAGAATCAACTGTGCTTGATTTAAATCACCACCGGACTGAATGCCCGACCCTGATCAAAGTCACAAAAAACAGCATTTGCTTTTCCAGAAGATCACAAATGGAAAATTATAACTTGAAGACAGTTGTTATTTTTAAGGCCCCCTTGAGAAAGTGTTGCTGAATTCTAGCTGTTTATCATGTGTACAAAGCTATATAGTTGTTGCTCTATCAACATAAGCATATGTCAAAACATGGGTTGCATTGTTTATTTATTTGCACATTTGTTTGTTTAGGAGCTTTGGGAAAATTGGCATTATACAGTTTAACCACTACCACTAGCTGGTTTTATGACCTTGTACAAGACCTTTAAACTATCTGGACTTTAACTTTTTTATATGTTTGGAGGAAAATGGGTACTATAATATTTCTGGAACTAATCTAAGCTGGACATCTGTACTTTATATTGATCTCATAGCAGAATTGTTCCATAAGCAATTGTTATTTTCTGTGCCTTCTGCTCCTTTTCCATTGAAAAATAGAATTCCAGGTTTGTTTAAGTACCTGTCCTCTACCTCTGTTTTGGGGCAAGCCATAACCCAGCCCTGGCTTAGCTGTTAATATCTATTCTAAGCAATCACAGTATTCTGATTCTCTTTATGGCTCCATCAATGAGCATATGACTTTGGGAAGAGTTCTGCTGAAAAGCTTTAGGGTAAATTTAAATCTCTCCTGAAACAAAATCTTAACAAAAAGAATAGTCTTAGGCTGGGGGTATACCTCAAGGGTAAAGAAGTGATGTAGTATGTGCAAGGCCCCTGACTCAATCCTCCCCACAGTACTGAAAAAAAGCAAAGCCTTCCCCCTACACACGCACCAAATATTATATTCAAACTGAACGCTTAGCTCATTGGTGACTTTCTGGGGACAATGTAGAAAACTAGTAAAATTGAAATTCACACAACATTGTTGGGGGGGAAGAACAAAGGAGAATGGTTGACATAAGCAAGCCATTCAATCAATATGCCATGCAACTGACTTGTGGCTCAGTGCTGCTAATTCCCCTGGCACCAGTGCTCATTCTTTCCTCTTCCTCTTCTAATAAATTTCACTTATTTTATTAGGCCAACCATTTTCACTACTTGGTGTGGTCCTGAGACTGGTCCTTGGAAAAAGAATGTGAATGATCTTCCACCTTCAGGTTATCTGTTTAAAGGGCCAAATATTTATTCTGTTCCCCTAATTCCTTTGCTTAGCCAAGGAGCACATTTGTGGGTAGTGAGGCAAAACTGAGCAAAAGAATGATAATAACACTGTAACATATACAGAAGTAACAAGACAGAAAGAAATATTTTGGGAATGACCTCATAAGACAGAGTCACTTACCTACGCTGAGTGGTCCATCTACAGATGTATGGTGGACATACAGCCCGTGTGCATGTTGAAAAATAGATCTCCTACCTAGTTTAACCATTGTATTTTAGGGTCTCAATTATAAAAACAGCTTTCCCAAATCTGAATAACATCCCAAAGATCCTTGCTTTGTGAGGTGATATTTTTCCTTTGCATTTAAGTCTATTTAAATAGTGAACTTAAGTTTCAAGCTGCCAAAGTCTTTGTAGTAGGTACAACCAAATTTCACATTGCCTGCCTGTAAGCAAAACAAAATAAATATCTTAATTAATTACTGAATTAAAATAAAGGTTTATGAGACAACTAGCAAAAATTAACATCTAGAGGGTTTAATCCAAATATGCTTAGGAATTGAAAAAAAAATAATCATTGGGCTCACACTTTGAGGTTTTCCAACTGTTTGCATGCCTTCATGAATAATGGAAATAGGAGTGAATGTCTGCAACTGTAGTAAAAAATCTAGGAAGAATTTAGAAAAACTTGAACAACTCTTCAAAGGGGTAAGTGCTGTGGGAAAGATATTATGATTCAGAATTGAAGATCCAGGGAGATTACAGGAGTCTTTTGAATTCCTGATGAGGCAGCCCAATGAGGCACATGAAATAAGCAGAGCACAATTGACAAGTTAAAGGTCAATTGGGTTTTCCCAATTGACCCTTATGGAGGATCCCTCCTTATGTACCACCACCTGACCTGATGTGATGGGGAAGCAATCTCAGAGGTTCTTTTTCATCCCCTGAAAAATAAGAGCACTTCTAAGATGCTCTCTACCTGTGATCATTTAGTGCTCCATACAGGTAGAGCAGGCTTCCTGGCTCACCTTGTGCTTCAGCAAACTGAAAACTTCAGAGCCCATTGTACTGCAGAGCAAATACTTGCTGCTTATGAGAAAAGAGTCTTTAGAAGTGATCAATCTGTCTATGTGACATGTACTGAGACAGTTACAGATGCACCGCATATGGAGAAAAATAATCCACTTAATTAAGAGCAGAAATATGAATGTGTGATGATGCAGTTAATTAAGTATCACTATAGATTTCATACACAACACTAACAAAAAGAAAACAAAGCTCCTGATTATCAGCTACACTGATGTTGAGAAAATGTGGGAAATAGATAAAATCATGCTGTAGTCCCCCACCAAGAAGTAACATAATTCTCCATTAAATTCCAGAGTCTTTATTTCTTAAACCGATGAATGATGAAATTCCATAGTCAATAACTTAAACTTATTTATATTGTTAGTTTTTTACTCCACACTTGGAAAATGATAATGAATATAACTTTCCACATCCAAAATATGTCCATTATCTTACTCTAAACTGTTTAAAATTTGGAATGCTAAAAATAGCAAATATCAGAGTCCCAAATATGTTCTAGAAATATGCTTAAATGTTTTACATGCATAATTCAATGCTAATGTTAGTCTTTATTTAATGCATGAAGAAAATTACTTTCAAGAAAACAGACTACAGTTATACAAGCTATAAATGATAATCCAGAAGACTCACTCTTATTAACTATCTTCAAAGTATTTGATTTTAGCTAGAGCCTATGAGGTAATACCATTTTATGCATGCATTAATAAATGTCATCAATAAACCAATTGGGAAAACGTTACTAGATGAACTTATGTTAACAGCTTTGTAATAAAATCTACTACACTAAAGCAAAAAAAGTACTCCTAAATATTAATAGCAGTTGTGCTAAGGCATTATAAAAACATGTATTAACTCCTATCCATCACTCTAAATTCTTGTATCCTATATATATTGCTACATATACAGTACCAGTTTTGCTATTCCAAAATAAATATATTTGTCAAAAAATATAAATTGCTGCCCAGTGGAAATTTATGAACCACACAAATATTCCCAATACCATAGAGAAAAGAAAATACAGTAGAAAGAGATGACTGTTAAACTATAAGAATTAATGTAATCCAACTATAAAAAGAAGAAAGGAAAGAATGGTAAAATTATGAAAATATCAAAAGTAAAGAGGAAAAAACAGATTGATTCAGCAGCTCATTATTTTGCTTTTGTTTTCTTTTCAGAAAGAACTTAGGAACTTTAAGTAAAAAGTACGTAAATTTTGACAATACGCAAAAAATAATCACAGACGTGGTTGTCAGAAAAAGAAGCTCAAGTCACTAATACAAGTTGTGTAATATTTCAGGTTATACCATCTTTCCTCTTACCTCTGTGAACAATGTAAATAACAGTATAAAACAATCATCTTGAAAGATTCATAGGTGTGAAAAGATATTGAGTATGGGGCTGGAGCGGTGGCTCAGCATTTATGGCGCTTGCCTGGCATGCACAAGTATGAGGGTTCAAACCCCAGAACCACGTACCCAACTAAGTATGGAGCAATGAAAACATGAAAAACTAAATAAAATTGATTCTCTCTCTCTCTCTCTCTCACTGTTCCTCTTTCTTTAAAAAAATTACATTAAAAAAGATATTGAGTATGATAAAACACTGAAGCAGAAAGCTATTTCCACTTTTTAGCATTTACCAATGTATTTTCCAACTTTGAGATGACACCCTCATAGGATTAAAATTATCAAACTCAACCCCAGTCTCACCTGAGGTAAGAGCTTTATAGAATACTTCTTTCACATTAAGTTGGAATTTTAGACATGGGTAAACATGCCTCTAAAAAATAAGGCAAAAATTTAAAAGAATATTTGTTGTGAGAATGAGAATGGAGTGAAAAAAAGAATATGTGCTGTGAACTTGGCTTTCTATTGGTTTGTAGATTCCCTGGGTGGACCAGAGGACCTCAAGTCTTAAACTTGACCTTAGGTAGTACCAAAATGGTAGCTCTTCCAGGAACTTAGCAAATTGAATAGCCATCTCTCTATTAAAAAAGTATATTGGTTCCAGGCTTCAGGAAATTTGCTCTCCTCAGGAAATGACAAGCATAAAAAGATAACTAGACACAAAAGGAAATAAGAGAGAATGTGAAAAAAAATGCCAGACAACAGAAAATTATATTCACTGTATTTTAAATATTCAAAAACATCAGACTAACATTACATTTAATTTAAAAAACTATATAGAAACAAATAGTAGCAAGCTTAAAGATACATGCAGGAAGAAAAAATATATATGGTGACACAGCAAATATTAATTCTAGATACAAAAAATATCAAGTCTTATAATACAGTCAAAATGTTCAATATAGATTAGATTAAGCTGAACAGATAATTAGTGACCTAGAGTATATATAAATCAGAAGTATCTAGACTATCTCCCTGAAAGATAAAACACAGTAAACTCAGTGAGAAGTTAAAAGATACAGAAAACAGAGTTAAAAAGTTGGCAATCCTAAAAAGAAAAGGGAAAATAAAAAAATTTCATGAAATGTTGAAAACATTACTGCTGAATAATTTCCAGAATTACACAGAAAGTATCACTATGAAGTTTATAGAACTCAAAGATTTCCAAGCAGGATTAAACAAAATAAAGTCATAATTTTAAACAGCATAATAAACCAACATAAAAAAGAACAAAGTTTAAAGAAAAAATAAAACGGAAAAAAGGAAAAATACTTTTAAAGAAGCAAGGTTGATTGGCATCTAACATTGAGGAGGAACAATTAAGCTAGAGAAAGTAGAAAAATCGTCAGTGTGAAAAGACACAGAAGGTAAAATAAAAGTGCCAACTTAGAATTCAAATAACAGAAAAAATATTATTCAAGCATAAAGGTAAAATTAAGTTATTTCAGACATACACAATACAAGAAAATTCTCCATCCTCAGCTGTACACTAGAAGTAATTCTAAAATACGTGCTCATTTGGATAGAAATTGATTATGGGAAAAAAGGGTTTCAGAATGGAATAAAGATCACTAATGTTTATATAAACATTGACTATAAGCAGCAAAAATAATTATATTTCAGGGTAGCAATTAACTAGCATTAAATTAAAGAACACAAAAACAAAAACAAAAAAGACCCCCTAAATGTCTGACAGGACAAATGAATGAAAGTATTGCTGGGGTTAGGATCTTGAATGTTCGCATGTTAAAGGCCAGATTCCCAGGGCAGCTGTATTGGGAGGTGAATCCCTTAGAAGATGACCTCTGGTGGGAGTCATTAGGTCATTAGGTATGTTCCCTTGAAGGGGATTGTGGGACTCTAACCCCTTGATCTCATTTTGCCTTCTGGCCATGTTGGGAGCTGTTTGCTCTGTCATTACTGCCCCTTCTGTCCTTACTATCTGACACCAAAGCAGTGGGTCCAACAATCTTGGACTTGAATTTCCAAATCCATAAGCTGACATAAACCTTTTCTTTTATAAGTTAACATTAGGTATTTTGTTATAGCAGGAGAAAGCTGACTAGCACAAATATATAACAAAGAAATATCATATAATTGAGAAGCCGTGTAAGAGATTTAAATTACACAAACTTTGAGTGTTATTCAGGAAAGAAAGAATGACTTTGTTTGACATTAGAATTTGATAAGGAAAGGGTGCATGTGTAATTCCCAGATTAGTTATAGAGGTGCAGAATTAGCAAAGAAGAAAATCAGTTTAAGACATTCTCAAATAATCAAAATCAGATGAAAGTGAGAATAAGAGGTCTAGAATGCGGTACAATAAATACAATACACAAAGGACCCAAATGGACAAACAATTATGCTAAATATAAATATGAAAGGTCCTCTAACAGTCTAAAAAATTATAATAGATAAAATGGTCATATCAGATAAATAAAGAGTACTCACTAGTATCAGAAAGTCACACATAAAAACACCCTAAAACCAAAAAAAGTCTCCAGATAAGAGATCTGAGATACAAGAAGAAATGAAAAAAGAAAGTAAAGTATAAATGCTAGCAAATTAAATCAAACACTACATACTTGAAATAGTAACAATGCAGAAATTACTGGACTAAGCAAAGAAATGAAAATAATAAACTGCCGAAATGGTGTTTTAACCTTCTGCCCCATCATGGCTGAGCAGCATTGTTCCTACATAGCCCATTTCTGGTATGTTCATGGGAGGGCTCCTTTCATATCCTGTGCTTTTGATCATGCCATTCTCTCAGACTGCTTATTGTTCTCCTTACTTATCTCCAATTGTTAAAATAATAACTCAAGATTATTCAGATGATGCAACCTTCCAAATTGTCCAAAATGCCTCTCTTCCCACTTCCATGGTCATAAATTCTGCTTTAACTCAGATTGTTTCTGTCTTACATTATTTGCAGGAACTACTTTGGATTCATGTTTTTACTTCTCAAAATGTTTAGTGTATTTCATAGGAACAAATATATACAAATGATTGTTTGTACATGAATTAATTAATCCTTTGCCCAAACATACTTCAGTAGTATAAACAACCATTACTGATGACTGGTAGAGGTTTTCTTTTTATTTCATCAGATAAACAAATAGAAGGAATGAATCTATACTTAAATTCATGTATTTAAATCTGTTTTGAACTCACTAATAGCAAAAGTAATAGAAGCAATGATACTTTACTGATATTGCTTCTATATTGGGGTTCCAAAAGAAAATTTTTAATTTCAGAAAAATGAAAGTCAGGAAATACAGAAAAATCAATGCTTACTGTACTCCAACTAAACATTTTGTAACCCAAAATATTAGCATTATCTCATATTTGGATTCAAAAGAATATGCTGGCTAGCTTTTGTATAATTCACGTCTTTGTTTATTCCTAATGGAAACCTCTTTTTGTCTGTGGTATGTCAGCCTTTTTCACTGTTGCACAGGGGCTAAAGAGAATCAAAACAACACTAAAATCTCAAAACTATAAACAGAAGTTCTAACTATAAGCCAATGTAATTATTCAAACACAGAATCCTAATTGATGAGGTCAGGAGGGATAATACACCTGATTCTTTCAATCTAATCCTTATAGAGGATTTTAATGAGAAAAATACAATAAAAATTAACCAAAGTGCAAGCGTAGCTTAAGCAGCTCCTGCAGGCTTTATTCAAGACTGATTTTCTGAATAAGTCTGTAATCTTTGAAATGGAGATGCTGACAAAAACAGGAGGCCTATTAAAGGTAGAAATAATTATGTAGGTAATTGGTATAAGAGGAAAGTGATAAACACCAAATCGGCACAATATAAAGCACTTAAAGCTTAAAAAGGACAGGTCATTAGGCATGTTTCCTTTTAACTCCCTTGGAAATATTTCCTGCAGGAACTTCACTTTGAGGACAGTCGCCTGAACAGAGTGTTCAGGAGTTTCAAATATTAATTGGGTTATTACTTAACTTGAAATATATGTAACATTACACACTTAGCACTACAAGATAACGATTCAAGATGATTCTCTTAAGAATAGTTTCCTTTCAAATTAAACCTCCTAATACATACAACAAGT
The DNA here is from genome assembly GCA_004027875.1 of Aplodontia rufa. NCBI lineage: Eukaryota > Metazoa > Chordata > Mammalia > Rodentia > Aplodontiidae > Aplodontia > Aplodontia rufa. The sequence goes on along the minus strand of PVKS010006881.1, from coordinate 44,401 downwards.
ATTTCATTTGTAAATTGCTACTTCTTAGACATGACCTATTAAATACATCTTGAACCTCTTCCAAATTGCTCAGCCTATGCTGAGTCATAAGGCAAACCTAACTTGTTGAGACAGAGGAGTTTTGAATAAATCAATGCAGAGAATCAAGTCTTTTCCTTATTCTTCATTTTTCACCCTATTTTCTTTCCTCTGCTGGTCATATAAGCCTATAATATAGAGGATTATCTCCGAAAGAGAAAAATGGCTGCTATATCTCCCTGGTCAGTATTCTTGATTTTCCAAACAACTTGCAAAATAATAAAACAAGAAACATTAGCAATATTTTGAATTACCATCTTTCAATAACTATTATTATCATCATTTTTATTTTAAAGTCAGATTCTCCTTGGTTTCTAATTATTTCTCCAATCATCTTATCATCTCTTTCCAAATTATCTTTTAAAAAAATTTTGCCATAAACCCTGCAATGTCTTATTCACAGTAACTGATGAAAAATTATTCTAGTATGCCTACTTTACAAGTTTCATTTTTAAAAACACAGTCAACAATAGCATATTCTCCCCACACACACCGAGAAGTCAAACAATACTTATGCAATCATATAATTCTGAAAAATTCACAATCATATACATATATATATATTATATATATATTATATACATATATCTTATATGGGCATAATATAGTAGAAACTAGAGACTGACAGAGGGTACTGTGGGGGTAACTGTGGTTTAAGATCAAGTGAAAATCATATTGTTACTTCGTACATATTTTTGATTGTACAGTAACTCAACATTTTAATTAAAAATACATAGCAACAACTGGAAGATGCTGGCATATATAAGGGTAAGGGTTTAAAGACAAAGAATTTCTCCAACAAATATAAAATAATCTCAGTGATAATTGAACAATAATCTTTCTCTTGAGCAAAATGCCACAATAATCCCAGTATACATTCATAATAGATGACCATGAAATACTTAAATGGAGCAGTATATTTTGAAATTTTCAAAAATGAAGATTAATTTTTTAGAAATCCTGGGTCCTATACATTAATTTTCTTCGAGTTCCAGGCTATAAGTTCCCTGATGTTTGCCCATGACCTTGTTGATTACGCCTTTGGTACTGGGTAACAGCTAAGTGCTAAATGCAACGTTAACATTTTGAAAGGATTTATTAGAAACAAGGATGCTCAAGCCAACAATTAAGATTTATTTTCCTGTCTCCTGAGGAATGAACCCAGGCAATGTTAACAACTCAAGCAAAAACAATCACAACCACCAGAACTGTTTATTAAGCATTAGTTATATTGCAAATAATGTCATAAGTGCTAAATAAATATTTTCCTATTTAATATCATGCTCTTTCTTCCTTTCTATCTTTCTTTCAATTTCCTTCTTTTATTTTTCCTTCCTGATACCACCATAGATCTAAGTCTGGAAATACAATAATGAATAATAAATGTTTTTTCTTAACCTTATATTCTTTATAAAAATGGGACATGACAGTAGAAAATAAGGGAATTGATGAATACTTATGTATTCATAAGGCAATTCCTGACAGTACACAAGGGCTATTAAGTCAATTCAAATTGATATTGTGAAATGTGCTAGCAAACACCTGTTTGTGGGTGTGTGCATGAAGGTGGGGTACTTCTTTAGATAAGGCTGGCAAGGGGTGACTTTGTGAGCATACTGTTTGAAGTTAATATATATATATATACATATGACAAAAGATCGAGGCATCTGGAAGAAGAAACTTCCAGAAAGAAAGAAGTGCAAATTAAGAACTTTGGGCCTGACATATTGGTGGGGAATCAAGAAGAGGGTGATAATCAAAGTGTGGGAGAAATAGTCAGAAGTCATACTATACAATTTTGGAGACTACAGGATATCATTTTTACTCACAAATGATGCAAACTAACAATTCTTTAATTGAAGGAAACTATGATTAATGTTGGATTAATTTTAATATTTATTGTTACAATATTCCTAATGACATTTTTAGATTTATAAAATTCAATCATAAGTGGACTTATTTGATTCTCAAAATACACCTGTGAATAATCCTTAATTGTATGTATGCAAACTAGATTTGAAGGACTAGTCTAGGGTGAAGAAACTACTAAAATTTATACCAAGAACAAGAATTCAGAATTTTGGGCTGCTTATAATCTTTTATTACATTAAACTGGTGTTTAACTTTGAATTTCAATTCAAAATACAAAGGATAAGAAAATATGTTTGGAATTGATTTAAGCTGAAGAGAACAGAATATAGCATTCTATCAGTTTTTACAAATATGAATATTCTTATAACATTGAGGCAAAACCAGATGACAATATCTAGAATACTCTTATCTCTGAAGATTATACAACCAATATAAATTATTGGTAAAAACTATCCCATTGGGATAAAATATTGTATGAGTCCTTCTTTTGCACACATTGTAATTCAAAAATGATGCCAGATTGCTTGGAACTTCAAGTATTGATATTTTAATGAGTAGACTATTTTCTCTAGTGGAGCACATCCAATTAAATTTACTATTCAGTCATTTGCTAAAGGTACAGTTCTGCAGCTTCTAAATGATTTAGCTTCTCCTTTGCTTTCCTCTCCATTCCCAAATGCCAGTTTGATGACTTGTTTGTTTTCCTAAGGAGCAGTGAATATTTCACTGGGGTTCTATTCACAGAAGAGAAGTCAAGGATATACCACATTTAGTACCACTCCTGGTATTTCTCAGCTCTTCCTAGCCTTCCTTTTGATTAATCTTTCCTTTGAGTTACAAAAACTTGAATTCTTCAGGGCTACACTTAATGTTTTCTTTTATTCCATCATTTGGTCATTACTTCACCAAATACTTATTGAATGCCTATCACGCAGACATTGTGCTAGGAGTTTATGAACAACAGCAAATGAGACAAAAATGTCTCGCTTTCTAAAACCTCAAAATATATAGCAAAAAATAGGAATAAAAAGTACATAAATAAATCAATGTAAAATAGAGTATGCAAACAGAGGTAATTGTCAAGAGGTAAGGAATAGGGAATAAGATAAATAGGGTAGGGGGCAGTAATTTTATATAGGTTTAGATAGGCTGATTAGATAGGTATTTGTTTGGAAGTGACATTTGCAAAAAGACCTGAAAGAAAGGTAAATAAGACATAAAGTGTTGAAAACTAGTATTCCAATTAGAGATAAAAGAAAATATACACAGATATGTTGTACATGTTCCATCAATGACTAGAAGGCCAGTGTTTCTGGAGGGAAATAAGCAAAAATAAGAGAATGATTGGAAATGCAATTGGAGAATCCAGAAAGGCAGGAAGCTAATGAAGATGATTAGGCCTGAGGACAAGATCCAGAATTTACTCACACTGAAATATCACAGCATTGGCCATTGGTACAACAGAGTGATTGATGTCCTCTGTCCAATTTCTAAAGACCACTGTAGCTTCCAGGTAAAGATGATATCATAAACATGCAGAAGTAGGGGCACACACTAACCAGAAAGTTGTTTGAGTATTCCAGACAGATCAATATTGTTTGGTTTAGGACATGTCTTCTCAATTTGGGACACTTGGTCAATTTAAGATGAATTTTTAAATTAGAGCCTAGAGGATATAATATTGTATTGAACTAAACATGTGAGAGTGATGAAAGATAATTTGAGTTTTACTGGCCTAAAAAATGGTAATGAAATTTACTGAAATGAGATAAAATAAGAGTTTGAGAAGAAATAGGATTGTGGAGATAGGAAAAGGCCTTTGAGCAGAAAAGAAAAAGATATTTTTTATTCTCCTTGCAAAAAATACAATATTTTTATTTTAGTTTAGTTCAGTATTTTTTTTGAGCTGGTGAAATTCCAAAGGCATATTTGACATCCACATGGAAATATGGGATGGATAATTGCATGTACATATTTATTTGGTTCTTAGAATAGAGAACCATACAAACTTACCTGTGGAATTGTACTCTGCCTCACCATCCTCAACCTCATTTCAGTTTGAATGAAACAAAGTTGAGAGATATTCAGACACTACAAACCACTGGTCAATGTTTTAAAATTATATGGGCTAAGAATGCATTACTGCGTGCTCCAAAATTAAGGACATAACAACAAGGAAGGGATTATTTGTAAGCTTGGAAGCCTCAAAATTGTCAACAGGTATGTGTACATAGGTGATCCATAACAAAAGTTTCAAAGAAACGGCTGCTACCTAAGAGATAGTTGCTCAAATTATCCTATGTCAATTCTACAGAAATCCTAGACCACCTTAGAAAGAACTTCATCAGAGTCCACACTAAAACATCTCTGTAATACAAGCGAGCATGACCCTGTTTCTACATCCTAGAGAATTTCTTATTCAAAAATATTACAGGTAGGGGAGACAAAAATATCATGTAACGACACTAAATACACTTGATTTTTATTTTCCTATTACTCAAATTTTCTGGATTTTTTTATAAAATTGTATATATTCTTAGAAGTGGAGTGTTTACAATTATATTCATCTCACCAATGTTAAACCTAAAAATGAGGAGAAGAACAATATGAGTTGGAAGGTGCGCCTGAGCTAAGTGGATACAGACTTTCTCCCGAACTCCAGGTGGGTGGAATGAAAGAAGGCGGATTTTGTAGACCATGAGCACTTCCGGAGTCTGATGTGTTTTGAAAGCTTCCCACAAAGCAGTTTAATACAATCCATCAGTGGTATAATTACAGCCAAATCTACAGCACAATAAAATAAACCTATAACCCTTAATCCATTTCCATACAAATGTCCTCACTAATGAAATCAGGAATGATGAATAAGAACTATGCACAGTGGCAGGCTCTGCTCAAAAAAAGGCTTCAGTTCTACACAAGTTCTCCATAGGTCTCTAAAATATTATGCCGTTTATGCAATTACAATCAGCTACTATTCTTAGGGGTTAAAGGCCTCTGCAAAATAAATGGAGATACCGCTTCAGTAAGGATGGCTCAATCAATCTGGAAATGTTTCAGCTTGTTCACGAGGATGACATACTTTAATCTGTATAGCAGACAATGGAGCTTCATTAAAAACTGCGATTTCACAACTCATTATGTGACTGTCAGATGAATGCGTCCTGCCCCACTCTTGATGGGCTGAGCTTTGTATTTCTCCTGGATAGCTGCCAGTGTGAACCACTAGGAGAGAAAGCAGAAGTAGCCTTTCACAGTAGTTCTTAGAGGAGTGATTGGGAATATTGTAAAGAATTCAAATCTTCTGATCAAAATGTCATCGTTCAAGGAAATTATAGCATCTAAAGGCAGAACCAACAGGAGTGAGTGAGTTGTACAGAATGAGGATGAAAACCAATACAAATGACAAGGACACAGATCTGGATTACGCTGTACATGATTAAAATACCACTTAGAAATCTGCACAGCCTTCTTACAGGGGTGGAGATTCCAGTCCCCATCCCTAAGAAGAGCATAGATCAATTTTCAGCAGCTTGTGAGTGTGAATATGTCCCTGTACATGGAGGTCAAGAATCAATAACTATACACATTTTATATTATTTTGTTAAAAAACTTGTATGGTTGTTCAAAAATTTAAAAAAATTAAAAAAAAAGAATCAATAAAAAAGTCCATCTACGTTCTTCAGGAAGAACTGATCTCACATGGAAGGCATGCTGTTCCCTAGATAGTTGTGTCTATGGCAGCCCCCCAGCTCCTGCTTAACAAGGCTTGGTTACATGGATCCAGGCAACCTGTGGCAGACTTGCTGTGAGAACATCCAGACACTTTGAAAAGGCAGCTGAGGTTGTACATGGCTGAGGAAACAGTCTTAGGTAACTATTGAAATATGGAGACAAGAACTGAAGGAGAGTAAACAATGTGGTATAAGTAGGAATGGACACAGACAGGATGGAATGTAATCCAAAGAATGTACTCAAGGAAGGCAGCCAGACACCTGGCTCTATTTCCCTGTATGGTACCTAAGGTGAGACAGAGAGAGCTGTTGAAGGTGAACTTGTAGAACATGACCACAACTGGAACACAATTCAAAACAGAGGACAAATCCTTTGTGAGAGCAGTGATCACAGCATTCACTAGGTGGCCAAAATGGGGCTATGATTTATTCAGAAGACATAAAGCCCTACTCAAATGAAGCCCAGGATCCTTCCCACAAAGTCTAATATGCCTTCTCTTCCTGAAAGACTTCTACCTCTATAGTTCTTATAGCTTTTCTCTTGGAGGAATATTGGCAACAAGGTCTCCCCACCAAAAGAATAGTTTGGAAGTTACAAGCAGTCCCTTATTTCTCAAGACTACTTACAACTCTACAGCCACTTTCAGCACAACTCTCATCTTGAGCACATTAATCTATAATCTGACCATGTGCGAGATGTATCCATACAGGTGGCACTGAGTTCTGGCAGCCATGCTGTGTATTCGGAAGGTCTTATGATCAAACTCATGGCACTTATCATCAGCACGGAAAATGTAAACTGGATAAGGTAGAAATGATGATTTATAAGCTGCACCTTCAGGATAAGAGAGAAGAAGGGAATGAATGACCCAACTATGGAAACTAAGGTCAAAGACTGAGCTCTACCTCTGACACACGCAGGTGATTAAATTCATATTAATGACCCTCTTTATCTTTAAGAGTTGCTTAGATACCTGAAAGGCTATTGTATTTTTCAGTACCCATGATGTCAAATATATTTTTGTGATCTTGTTTATTTCCCTATAATTATACCTCATCATTAAACAATTCTGTAGGCAATAGTTCTTTTAGCTTACCTTTTATTATTTTGTTTGCTAAACAAAATTTTGTTTGTTACCTTTTACTATGTTATTTGCTTATGTATGTTGTTGACTTAACCAAATGAGCTGCTGTTTAATCTGACATTTTATCTTCCTTATGTGTCTTTTCAGCAATTTGCATGATTCTTGGAAGTTAGAGAATTCTCAGGAAATCCATGCTAAATATATTTTTGAGGCAGACTGCTTAAAGCACATTCCTTCCACTTTTAAAATCCTACTTCTGATATTCATAAGATTTCAAAGCCCAAATTGCCATTTTTGATCAATGAATGAAGTTCTACATTTGATCGCTTTGTACCCAATAATCCTGTCCATTCAGTTGGAGAGCATGCTACTATTTGTGATTTTATCTGTTCTCTAATTCATGCTCACTGGGTGATTCCTATGTAAGCCTCACCTTGGTCTTTTCTCTTTTCCATTACCCCATAAAGTTCTCAGCAAGAAAAGTATTAAGAACGTCATTGAAAATAGAACATCATGTTACATTCTCAAAGAATTTCTACTACAGTTAAATAACAGAGCCATTCTCTCTCTGCATGAAAGACAGTCTGACTTTATGGATAATTTCACAAATGTCAATTCAGATACTAGCTTTTAATTAGTGTCCACCTTTAACTAAATAGCCTTTGCTTAAGCAATCAAACTTTGAAACCTAATATTGCCAATGGAATATAGAAAGTATTAAATAGTATGTAGTTTTGTGTGTGAATATCCTTTCTGTAGTAATCTGCTCTAATCCATGAGGGATGTGTTCCATGATCTCCAGTGGCTTCCTGAAACTACAGATAATACTGAACCCTATATACATGTATACATGTAAGTATGTGGCCATAGAAAAATATAGTATATTGTGTACAATATTGCCGTATGTCTATAATAAATTTTAATTTATAAAGTAGGTACAGTAAAAGATTAACAACAATAATGATTATAATTATATACTGTAATAAAATTGTAATAAAATAGCAATACTATTCTTGTGTTTTGGGACTGTCTTAGCCAGCTTTTTCATTGCTATGACAAAAAGACCTGACAGGAACAATTTTAGAAGGAAAAGTTTATCTAAGTGCTCATGATTTCAGATGTTTTTGTCCATAGAAAGCCATCTGCATTCCTTGAGGCTTGAGGTGAGGCTGAACATCATGGCAGAAGAGTGTGGCAGAGAGAAGTGGGCCAAGGGATGACTCTAGGTAGCGGAGATACACCACTCACCAACTACAAATATATAACCAAATACATGCCCCAGTGACCAACCTCCTCCAAACCCACCCTACCTGCCTTCAGTTGCCAGTTAATCCCTATCACAGGATTAACTGCTGATTGGGTTAAGGCTTTCAAAACCTAATCATTTTACTGTTGAGTCCTCCTGCATTATAGCACATGAACTTTGGGGGGACACATTTCATCCAAACCATAACAGGGACAGCATTCAGCAAAACAGATTTACCTGAGCACAAGCCCTATGTTATCACAACAGTGTAGCTGATAACAGAGATAGCTACTTAGTGACTTGGTATGTAGCATGCATAGCATGGACGTAAGGGACAAAGGGATGATTCGCATTCTGGGTGGGACAGAGTGCGATGGCACAAGATTTTATCACCATACTCAGAATGGTGTGTGGGTTAACATTTATAAATTTCTTATTTCTGGAATATTCTGTTTAATTATTTTTTTCAGCCACAGGAAACAGAAACTATAGAAAGCGAAATATCAGATAAAGGTGAATACCATATAACACTTGACTCTTCACTATTTATACTTATGTGATTAAAAACATTTTCAATATCAGTAATGTTAGTGCACTTTCCTTTTTATGAAAATTTTTTCCAAAGAACTTCAGGCACTATCTTTTAAAAGCTCAAATTTTGGAACTAATACATTGTTCACTCATAACTTTAAGAGTTTGCTTTGATAGAAATGAGCTTCTTGTTATTGATCAGATAGGGTCACTAAAAACAGTTCCTCATACCATATCAAAGTGTTGTTTATCCATCTAGAGAGCTCTGTAATGCTTATCTAAAAATTGGAGAAAATATGAATGAGGACAGCTCAAAAGCCAACCACCCATTTCTTACTACAAAATAGGCATAAAGGCAGGATATCCAGTAATCTAACTTGGACCACAAAAGAACGAAAACTTGTAGTGCTCAGCAGTTCACAATCTTTTAAAAGAGTCTGTTAATGCCTTTTCTCAAGAGTAGACAACTTTGTGTGAGGGCAACCTAAGATCTGTTTAAAATCAATAATATCTGTTACTTTACACTTTGAATATGAAGTTTGTAAATGTAGAACAATTGCTAGAAGTTATATCAATTACCCAAGAATATAGAAGAGAGGATGCATTGAATCTAATGACCCCCCCTCCCCGGAATCCCTCAAACAATTCACTTGAGCGTGAAAGTCAATTTACATTTTTTTCCAAGTCTAGAAATGGAATTTTCATTTTGTGTCATATTCATAAAAAAACTCATATATAACTCAGCAGGGTACTCACATGTGCTTAGAAACAATATTAGGTATGGGAATTACCTTTTGTACCATAAAGACAAAATTACTCACTGAGAAATAAGATTTTAAAGGATCTTCAGGAAGCAAACGAGGGGAAAAAAAAGATACAGAATTTCATCTGAGACTGGAATGGTTGTATTGTTCATCTGCAGACTCCTCATCCCTCTTGTATCAATTTTACATCTCTACTTAGATTCTCTTCTCTCCAAGGGGCACGAGAAGCTGTTAGATTTTAATGAAGACATGTTGCAGAGGGAGCCATGGGGCTAGAAATATGAGTTCAAATCCTACAAACTGTTTCTCAGGGACAAAGGCATGTACGATTTGCTATAAAGGGATTATAGATACAGGTGCAGTTAAAGCAAAGCAAATTTAGTTGATATAAGTATCTATGTTATCATAAAATCTTTAAAATTATCATTCTAATGATTGTATAATATTTTATAAAGTAGGTACACCTTGGCTATTTAAATTAATTCCCAATTAGAGATATTCATGTTTTCTCCCCTATGTAATACTATAGTGACACATGTTTACAACAAACTTGCACTTAAGTGCTTGCCCTTTCCCCATACTATTTCCGTATTCAGAATAATGGAATTGGTTTAGAGCCACAGAAGTGTATTTATTAAGTCAAAATTTGTAAATATTTTAAGCTCCTGCTTATAATGCCATGTTGTTTAACAAATGAATCATAAAATATAGGTTGTAATAGAGTTCTTGTTTCAGTGTATCTTTTCAACCACTGGCTAAGTAAATTACAAAATGTAGCTTTGTAATAGACTGTTTCACTGAATCTTTGCAAGCACTGGTGATCATTTTATATTTAAGCTGTAATTAACTAAATCATAAATAGCATGACTGGTATTCATGAATGATATTGGAAATGGATGGTATTGTGGAAATGGACCAAAAATTGTGATTTTTCAGTATTTCAATCACCTCTGCTGAAATATGGGTAAAATATACTAGAGTAAGGAAAAATCTTGATGAGCTTCATGCACACTTGCAGGACTTGTTTTTTCCCTGTTATCATTTAAGATAGAGGCAGATAAAGAGGTCAAATATTTAGAAGATCATTAGATCTTTTAGCATTGCCTCTTCCTTTTAAATATGTTTTTATTTCAAGGAAGTATTACCTATAATGAACATTAGATATTGAATACAATATAAAAATCACCTCTAAATTTATCCAAAATGGATAGAAAATATGAACAAAATTAAGCCTGAAAAACAGTTTTCTGTAAAGCATGCCATATGCTTATGCAAAATAATCACACAGTTTCTAAAATTTTATGAGATTTAGCCACATTATTAGTGACAGAATGAGCCAATTCATGACAATATTGGCTTGAGAATCAATATTACTTACACATGTACCAAAGTCAGCAAGGTTTTGGGGAGCAAAACACAAGTATTGGTTTATGTAAATATGAATAAAAATATGGTTTTGCCATTTACTGACTTTCTGATTATGATCGAATTCTTTACATTTTCTAAAACTGTGTGTAAATTTTTTTGGCACATGTTCATTACAAAATAAATCAAGACATGAGGAGATAGACACATAGTCCAATTAGCATGTCTAATAGTTATTGAGTGATTGTTGCACACTAGGCCAGAGGAACTCTTCTATTTATGCATGGCAGTAGTAGCATATAATTTAGATATAGCTCTAACCAAATGTAGGCAAATATAAATGTTAAGAGTCCTGTAATTAATTCATAATTGGAGGCTCCTTAACAATGAAGAATATGATTAACAGTTCTTCAAAAGAGAGTTCCATAGCCACCATGCCACATATTTCTAGGGATTCATCCAATTAGTAACAATGGGATTATTGAACATTCTGTGGGATAACTTGCATGTAAATCTGAAAAACAAAGCTACAATGAGAAAGTAAGGTCTCAATTCTCAAAGAAAATAATTCTGAGAGATGTAAGGAAAAGAAAAACTTTTTCAATAATAGAAGGTGATGGGGAAATGAATTGATACAACAAATAAGTCATTAATTCATACATCCTGTCCTTTCCAAAAATTAGGGACAAGCAGGGATTGGTTGAGCCCAGAAATACCTTGAAATGTAGTGTGTGAGCCTGTCATAACTTTCTTACAAACTTCCTCCTTGCTGGAAGAAAAGTCATCATAATTAATAGCAAGAGATCATAGAGAAAAAAAAAAAAGAAAAATGTGTAGAAGAGAAAGCTCTTTGTATCTGCTAGTTCCAAAGCACCTAAAGTTTTCTCAATCTGAAATGTGTAATAAGAATATATTGAAAATGAACTATCTTCAGGTACTCAGCTGATGACTCCAGCCCAAAGTAGACAGTCCCTATTCATTCATTTAACATTTATTGATGAACTATGTTGTGCCAGGTTTTGCAAAATGTTAGCAATTCAGTGATGACACGTGCGCTTCAAGAATCTCACTGTCTGATGAGCAAGACCAACAAGCATAAAAGAATGGCATTTCAGTAAGATGAGGGAGGGATGGGTTTTCCAAAGTCCCATCATAAGTACTCTGATAATCCTTGATGAAATTCCGTTTCATGTGAAAATAAGGAAGACTTTCATCAACATTTACTAAACTCTTATTATATGTAAGGAGGGTAGACGCTTTCTTCTGTACATAGCAATGGAAGGGAAAAGAGGCTGGAAAACAGGGTGAAAAAGAGGGTATGAGGCACAGCCAGACCTCAACAGATCAAGGAGATTTATCGAAATAGTTGCAGGAACATACTTTCCAAGTGGAAAATGGCTGCTTGGCTTTTGGATATATCATCTTTTATATGCTGAATTATGAATCCCTGTTCATAACATGGATTTCAGTAGGTTGAGATTAAACTGTTTTTCAGTAGGATGGGATCCTCTAAAAACGACCTTAAACAATAGGTTCTGATAAGGGTCTGAGTCTGTAGATTCAGTGAGTAGGGGGTTTACTGCCTGGTTGAGTGGCTTTTGGTGATTTTCCATATCCATCACTCCATACTCTAAAGGGATATAATGAATTGGGTTGATGATATCAAATTTTAATCCAGCTAGTGGATAAACAGACATAAATATTAATTCTGACTGGGGAGAAGATTCCCTGCTTATAATTGAAGCAGCCAGAGAGGTGATAGGAGTTAACTTGCTCTAACTAGAGGCAGGATTTTGTAGGGAATTTTTAACAAGAGTTTAGTGGATGGTCACAGTGGGTTTGAAGATATCTCACATTGTGGCTGACACCTCAGGGAGGAGAGGTACTAGAGATATTAGAGGGGAAGGCAATGGCATGAGAGGATAAAGGAGTGTGGGGGGCTAATGTGAGTATTAAAATGAATGGAGGCATTGAATTTGATTTGGATGTTCCTGCCAAAATAGGAGTTGGTCATCTATGCATGAGTGGGGCTTTTCATTCAGGCAGCCAAAAACAAAAGGGTTTTAACCTAAGGTTTTAGTCTACGGTGATGGAATCTCAGTCTCCCGAGGTCCCCATTTTCTAACCGCCTACAGAAAACCTATCTTCTGCCTCAATTTCCCTCTGAAGAGGTCCTTGACTGGCTTTGGGGAGAAAGGGCAATGACCAATCTGGCTTCTTCCTGCTGGCATTGGTGCGTTGTCTGTGGCAGTCAGAGAAACTCTCCCTAGAGTCTATCTGGAGGGCCTGGGTAGAAGTTGGGAGGCAGCTGCATGGAGGGTCATATTTTCATGACCACATGGTGCTTAATGGACTCTAGGCATCTCATGCATCAGGACAGTCCAGAGGTCCATGGTGATAGCGATTGGCAGGTGAATGAACATGCTATACATGGGGGAGGGATTATGCTAGAACAATGAATAATGGAACAAGACATTATTTTCTGCAAGCAATTAGTACAAAACAATCAGTGTTATCAGCCAGCATTTGAAGACCATGAAGATCAGAACTTACTAGAGCTTAGGGTGTGGTCTGCATGTCATTTACTTTTGAGTTAATCTGTTGAGGTCTGCTTCCTTGCTTTCTGCACCTTATACCCTCTTTTTCACCCTCTTTCCAGCCTATGTTCCCTTCAGTTGGTGCCAAAATGCAGAATGGGAAAGTGGAGCTCTCAGGCTCCCGTTCTCTTCCCATCTCTTCTACATTATTCTTCATCTATCCGTCTTTATCTCCTTTCATACAAGGTTTGAAATTCAGAGTACCCTCCAAGCTTGCTTCAGCTAAACACTGGCCAGAATGCAACCCAAAATCAACCCCCTCCTTGTGAGAGATTTTTGCAGCCTCATTGCTATGCGAATGGAGCAAGAGCTTTTCTGAGCTCTTTATTGTTGTTCTCTGGAAACCTCATTCTTGTCTTCACTTTTGTTGCTCTCCCAGACCTCCAGATCACAGATTCATTCTCCGTTTGGTTCCTGCATACAACACTGGTCATCCTAATCAACTCACCAGAGAGGTAAGACTCCAGGTTTCTCACAGAGGTACCCTGTAAGAAACTCCCACCAGACCCCAGGGTCCTTACTCTGGGCTCTGAGTTGGGGATGCCCACTCCTTCCAGGTGCACTACTTCTTGAACTACTAGACGGCAAGGAACAAACAGAGGATGCTTTGTTTTCTCCTGTCACCTTTTTTACACCTTTCCACGGGGGCAACTCTCTTCGATTGTCTTTTTAAAAACTTCAAAACTCTTCACTTTCAATAAGACCTCAAGCCTATGTGCATTATCTGTTTAAGCACCCAATTTGTCCCCAGTACAAATTAGACAACCAGACTCAATGGCCTGAATTTGGGACCTTTGATCCAAAAATACTAATAGATCTTCATAGCTTCCTATGCCAAATGGAAAATGGTCTGAACTTCCTTATCTCCTGGCTTTTTTCTATCTTCACTCCCATCTCTTTCTAGGTCAAACTTGCTCCACTCTCCAACTCCTTCCTCCCCACAGAAAAACTCACATCCTCCTACCTCCTCTTTACCACCTCTTTTGCTGTCCCTAAAGTTGCACATGAACCTCCTCCTTGCTGTACCCTCAATCCTAATAGTCCTAGCCCACCCCAATCTCTACTCTCAGCTTCTCCCCAAGTCACTCACCCTCCACCCTCCCCACCCTCTCTTCCTTCCCCTCCATTACCCCATCAAAACCCCACAACTCCCAATCTCAATATATGTTTCCTCTCTATGAGGTGGTGGGAAATGAGGGCCCTGTCTGGGTTCGGATCCCCTTTTCCATGTCTACTTCCTCCATAAACTCAAAGATTCTATCACTATTCCTCCCCTACAAACCACTGTCGATTTTCTCATTCGTTCCAGCCTGGACACTATGCATGCATTCCTCAAGCCTCCAAAACCCCTCCCCCTTTTCCATATCAACCTTTTGATATGCGATACTTCTTACCATTACTCACATCTAGGATGGTTCTCTGGGTATTCCTTTGACTTCTACCAGGTCAGTATTGAGGTGTAGCCTTCACCCCCATTTCAACAGCTGCCCTAGAGCGATCTTGTTACTATTTCCATAAGTTCCTTCTGGAAGAGCTGCTAGGTCCTGCTTTGTTAGGCTTCCTAATTGTTATGCAAAATGAAGATTGGAGTGGGTTAGAATGTGCTGTTACCTAGTTGTTTGTCTGTACTCGAAATCTGCATAACTCCTGGCAACTCCCTTAGAAGGATTATTGATTCCTTGGCTGTCTCCCCTCCTCCCTATATAAAAACCTGTGTGCCTTAATAATAAACGGATTCTGGGCTGCCTTCAGCTGCGCGTGCGGTTGACTCGTTTCCTCGGCTGGGAGGGAAGGGGTCCCTGGATGAGGAGGGGCCCAGTTTCCAGCATCAGCAATCATCCTCCTCCTGATCAGCTCCTGGGGGACAATCCAGCTCCCCACAGGTCAGTCTCTCTCTTTCCTTCCTGCTCTCTCTTTCTCCTTCTCTCTCTTCATCTCTCTCTCTCTCTCTCCCCCCCCACCACCACCACTTCTCCCTCTGGAAGTTCAAGTAAGGACCACTAACATTGCTGGACATCACATCTACCACCAGGCATAAACTACTAGATGAGTGACTCCCTCTGACTCTTCCAAATTCCTGACATTCTTTCCACCAGAGTCCTTGAGGGCCCTCCTCACTCCATTTTATCTAGCATGGGTCAGATCCCACCAAAACTTCCATGAGATATCTCCTGGGGTGCCTTCCCAAACATGTCCAGACCTGGGTCTCCAAGACACAATCAAACCTGAAAGACTGATGTTCTTCTGTAATATTGCTTGGCCCCAATATAAGCTGGACAATAACAGTCATTGGCCTAAAAATGGCACATTTGACTCCCAAATTCTCAGCAATCTTAAAAGCTCTCCATCGCAATAGCAAATGGTCTGAGATTCCCTATGTCCAGGCCTCCAATCCAGGCCTGATACCTCTACTCCAGACTTTCCCTCTGCCCAAATTGTTCAACTTTTCACATTCTTCTCTTCAAAGAGAAACCCCTCAAGAGATCTCTCCCTCTTTGGGAATTCTTCTTCCTTTCTCTATTTTGTTCTGTCTCATCCTGTGTCCATGGATTTCAATCCTCCAATTTATAAAACAGAACCTACCCAACCACACTGTTACATGTACAGAGATTTACCTGAGATCTTCAGAAGTGTGAGTAAAATGAACAATTGTTCTATCTTATAGAAATCAGATGGCATTTCCCAATTCAAGGGTACACCTGTGCCATTATAAAAATTAAATGTGTTCCTAGGAACACTGCTCATGTTTCTAAAGCTGTGAATGGCTTCCACTCACAAGTAAATGACATGTCAGACCCACCCTAAGCTCTAATAAGTTATGATCTTCATGGTCTTCAAAGGCTGGCTAATAACACTGATTGTTTTGTACTAACTGCTTGCAGAAAACAACCAGAGGCCATTCAGCCAGGCAGTAATCCCTCTACTCACTGAATCTACAGGCTCAGGCCTTTATCAGAACCTATTATTTAAGGTCCTTAATGGAGGATCCCCCACCCTACTGAGAAACTCATTTTAATCTACACCTACTGAAATCCCTGTTGTGAACCCCAACCCAATTCAGCCTATAAAAGACTTTCACCTATCCAAAAGCTAAGTGGACATTTTACACTTGGAAAGTGTGTCCCTGCAACTATTTCAATAATTCTCCTTGATCTATTGAGATCTGGTTCCTTTCTTTCTGTGCCTCATACCCTCTTTTTCACCCTCTTTTCCCTTCAGTAACAGTTCTCTCATTCAAGAATGCTGTAGACATGAGAGACGAATGTAATCAATTATTTAAACAATGTCACATTATGTTGCATGGATAGATGTGAACCACGGATTAAGAGAAAAGAATGCCTTACATCTGTCTCTGTTGGACCCTATGTGGAACCATGCCGTGATTCTAGTCTATCTCTACTGAACTTGGCTCCATGTTCCAATGATGTTCAAATACTGTGTCTAGAGTTCAACATGATATTCTATGAAAGAACTTGAGATCACCTCATGATATAGAGACATAGGAGAAGAAGGAGGCAATAGTGCTAGATTCTCAACAATCCAGCACAAGTTGACCCATACTAAGCCATTAAGTTTTGTTTTCCCTTTTGTAGACCATGACTGTAAGTTAGAAAATAACTTGAAACAAAATAATTTGTTTCAAGACTCTAGAGGCTTTAGGAAGCTCTTTAAAAAATGCAATTAATTCTATGTATTCTAAAACACATGCAAGCAACACTCTCATTGTCATTCTCTTATAGGAATTAAACTCACGACATGAAACTTAACCTACCTATTTTTCCTCTTCTTAAAATCTCATTAAAACCGCACAGGCTCAGTAGGACATATCCCTCTAGCACTAGCCCACTAACCTCTCATCACCTGTCTAATGCTCTGCTTCTCCCTGCTCTTGCACCACACAGATGTCATCTTCACTAGCACTATCTCTAAAACTCAGCCTCAAATCTCTAGCCTAGAAAGTGTTGCTAATATCATGAGGCCTTTGCACATATATTTTCCTTAATTTAAATAAAATATTATGTTATTTCTGTCTACAGGTACTCCAAGGTCCATGCAGATAATGCTATCCTGATTCACTACTCAGAAAAGGGAAAAGTCCTAAAGGTTTTTTTGTTGCTTTAGGTGAGGTTTAACTTCATTGGTTGCTTTTCCTGCTTTGCCCTGAGTACCCAATTTCCGCACTTCCAAAGTGCACACTGCTATATGTTCCAATGTGTTTACTTGTCTTTGCTATGCTCAATCAGATTAGAAATAGTCCTAAGCCTATTTAGACAAGTATAATTCCATTTTATTGACTATTTCCAGGGTTGACATGGCATTTTTGGACCTAAAATTGAGGAAGCCAATGAATAGCAACATGTCTATAAACTATTTATCTGAGTGGTCATATGAATAGTAATGGGTTAGGAAAAATTGTCAATCAATGGTATGAAAAGCTAATATTGTCTGACTAAACTTTAATTGTGGAATGCACAGAAGAGAAATTTGACTCCCACTACACTCTTAAGCAACTGTAATTATTCTTTGATATCTATCACAAACACTCTGAGAAATGAGAGCAATGTTGGCTCATTGTTGTCATGTCCAGCAGGGAGAGATTAAGATTAAGAAGTGATTTCACACAATTTTTCATGAAAATAAATCAAAAGAACTGGAAGTGTTTTCTCTAGAATAGACTCAGAGAAGATGCAGTTATTGTCCTCAGATATTGAAAGATTTGGGAATAGAAGAGGAATCAAAATTATTTGGTGTCCTTGGTAGAAGTTTGGAGCATTCAGTTCTGTCTCCAAATAACAAGACCTTTCTTCCAAATAGAAATATGTATCTCAGGAGAACCTGAATTCCCATCATTGAAGATATGGAAATGGACATATGGAATTTCAAAGTTCTGATAGGTTCAATGGTTACTAGATGATCTCAGTGGGATTGGCCCTGGAATTTTATCATCCTGTTTCTGAGGTCATGATGAGCTTTATATAGATTCTTTAATGAGATTTTTCTTTCAAGACCCTTCTCTAGCTATTGGCACTGCTGCTACCAAAATTTCTCCTAAAGAACCTCCAGAATGAGTCCCTAAGAATAGGATTTATGTGCAAACAGTTTTATTTGGCAAGCTCAGGAACATTGACAGGAAGTATAGCAGTGACACAGGAAGGAAAGATAGTGGACAGCTGGAGATTATTCTCAGAAGGCATAGCTAAGAAACAGCATTAAATTCAGGCCTCAGACTTCCAATGTGAGTAAGGGAACAGTTGTGTGTGCACTAATATTGCTGTCAGTCACTGGCTGAAAAGGTGTTTCGGTCTGATATTCATTACTTGCCATGCACTGGATGCAAGGAAGCTCTCCATGGTAATGAAACAAAGCGCAGGCAATTCACAGGCAGATTCCAGCAAATGTGGAATATAGAGACCTCTGAGTGCAGTTTGAAAGTTATGAACTAGACACTGGTAAGATTTCCATAGCTGATGTTCTATAACTCTCAAAGTTTCATTTTCTAACTTCCAGATGCACTGATTACTCAAGTAGGATTTTATATTAACTTTTCACAGGGATCATGGTTTTTCTTGAATATGGTCACTCTATACTATGGATTTATCAAGTCACACATAGCATTTTGTGATAAAATAGGTACCATGTATTTGAACACTAAGGAGTGATGCTCAATAAAAGGATTCAAATAATTACAACCCTCAAAGAACATCTTGTCATCAATACTGTAGCTCTTTTATCACCCAATGTTCCTTATTTTTATTTCAAAATGATTCATTACAATAGAAATAAAAATGATATTTTAAACTTTTGTGATCTTGTATTTCAAAGAAAGTTAGAATTCATATTTTGCCACTTTCCCTTCCCCTCTCTTTCACACACACACACACACACACACTCACATGCACACACACACATTAATTGAATTTACCTGAGAAAGAGTGATTTAAAATGATTTCAATTAAGTCAAGTCTAAATCAACATGCATCTAAACCCAAGAAAGACAAGCTATAAACTATAAAATTTTCTATTGAGGTCAAATTATGATCACAGAGCTTTATTTGAAACTGTGATTCAATGAAAACAGATGGTTAATTTCTTAGTTTAAAAATGAGTGTTTCTGAATGCCTGGTAAATATGTTAAAATGTAGTGTTGCCAAGATCACCCGTAGGAGAAAACTTCCAAGCAAGGAATAGCATGTACATTCTCCCATTTGTGAGAGAAAATATACACACAAACTTATGTATTCACAACTACTTTCATGTGGAAATGATATTTCTAGAAAAACATTAGAATTTCTATCTTTTTATTTTGAAACTCAGGGAAAAGTTGTAAAATAATACAAGTGAGTTTCTCTTGAATCATTTGAGGAGAAATTGCCCCCAAACCTTGAATAATTAAGATTATCAGCTAACAACAAAGATATTCTCAGACACAACATGTTAGAAGCTAAAATAAACAGCACTGATTTTGTTATTACTATTTAATCTTCAGACATTTCTATCTTCAATACTACCCATTCAAGTTATGCCCATTTTTCCAAAAATTACTCATTATGACAGAAATCTTCAACCTTAAGTCTTATATTTTATTAAGTTCCTATTCTCCTAGTCTCCTTTGATCTTTAGTCTTTTCTTGAATTTCATGGTCATAATTTTTTGTAGATAATAGGGTGCTTATAAACATTTATCTAATGTTCCCTTATTGTTATATTTAGGTGATACATCTTTGGAAAAATATATCATAGCAGTAGTACTGAGACTGATTTCTCATTGCACCCTCTCAAGTGGCACTGCATTTCAGTGTAATCCATTTCTGTTAATGCTAGCTTTTACCACTTGATGGAAGGGTTTTTTCTCTTGCTTTTCCAACATAAAACTACTTTTCCTGTTATAAACTATAAGTTGTTTTTTGTATGTGGGGTGAGGTATTAATGAGATTATGTGAGTAATTTCCAATCCTACTTTTAATTAATTTACTTAAATATATACATACATATATATATATATATATATATATATATATATATATATATATATGCTACGATCTTATGGAGTCCTTCATTCCATGAACTTTAACCCATTGCAGTTATTTTTTAATATAATGCAGAAATTAATCTAGATTTGGCCAATAGAGGCTCTTTTAAGTCAGCATCTGTGTAATCTACATATGCTGACATAATTTCTACTTTCCGGTAGGCTCTCTGACTTATTTTTCATGGCTTTAGCTTAGCTTTGGAATAAGTCTTTTCTCCAAGGAGCCTGATTCCATTTATTGGAAGGTAATACTTTGAAACCATGATCTAAAAAATAGATGTACTTCTTGCTTCTGGATATCATAATTTACAATCCCTTTTAGTAGACAGAGCTAGAAATACATTTGTTTTTACAGAAGCACACAAATTTCACATTTATGTCTGTGTATGTATTTCTATTAATATCTCTCTGTGTGTATCTATATATATATATATATATTTATGCACACACATATACATATTTATATATATTTATGCACACACACATATATATACACATAAACTCATCTACTAGTTCTACATCAGATTGTATTATGAGTTTTCATTTTTTACCATTTGGAACATTCTTATCTGACTGTAGGAAACTAGGCTCCACTATAATATTTATTGATCCACACTACCTGTAATCAGTCTTCTTTGCAGATGTCTCCCTTACCCAATGAATGGTGGATGCCCTCATCATCGTATTTTGGCTCTTACTCTCGCTTTATCCTCTCCTCACTACTTGTGCTCTCTGCTTCTCTTTCTCTCTATCTTTCCCACTCATTTGTTTACACCCACTCAAGCAGCCTCCCTATCCTGTAAGAGGCTCTCTTTATTTTTATTCAAATTTGACAAAGACAATAGACCTTTGAAGACCCTCCTGCTCCATTAAGATGCCTGACTTTCTTGGTTCCATTTAATGACTTTGAACAATAATTAAGGGGAAAATGAAATGGA
Source organism: Aplodontia rufa (assembly GCA_004027875.1). NCBI lineage: Eukaryota > Metazoa > Chordata > Mammalia > Rodentia > Aplodontiidae > Aplodontia > Aplodontia rufa. The sequence goes on along the minus strand of PVKS010006881.1, from coordinate 23,162 downwards.
AAAAGGAGAACTAAAGAAACTCTTAATTACACTTGCTTCTGGAGAAGCAAAATGAGTATTTAAACATGAGAAAGAGCTTTTATTTTTAGTATATACCCTTTCCTACCATTTGTTATCTTTAACAGGAAAGATACTCTATATTATTATTTGAATTGAAAGGTATATCTAAACAGTTCTATGGATGAGTAAATGTGAAAAATGTAATTGAAACATTTTAACTAATAAATAGTTTAATTGAATATGCAATTTAGAACTATGTTCTTACAAGATTTTTATAAGCAACCGTGAGGGAAAAAATCCTGCATATGGTGCCTCTAAGGACTTACCAGCAAAATATCAAGTCTTCCACATCAGTCACATTTGAGATTGATACAAAATCTACTAAAACTCTTAAAAAGCAGAGCAAATAATGGTGCTGTTTTTATCAAGCATGGAGCATTAAAATCATCTAGCTTCCACCATCCACATAATAATGATATAGGGTAGGCAGAGCAAATGATTTGATTCTCAGGTGTTCAAGTCAATTGGTCCCCAGAAACCAAACATAGCACCTTAGCGATGATATTCTGCTCAGCTATGTAGAGTCTAAATGGTTTAACCCTGAAGTCTTTTAAATCTCAGCAGGCTACCCAGACCCTTCCTATATCATTACTGGAGTATAATATATGAAAACTTTCAATAAGAAACTTCCAAAGCCAAAAAAATAATGTGCCTAAGAAATATCTGCATTGGAAGAAAAACCTTATAAATATTCATATTTTATAGAGCAATCAAGATGTTGATGTTAATATTAGAGCAATAACTTTAATTGTATTTCAGCAAACGGATGCCAATTAGGAAACAAATTATCTCATAGAAGCATGTCTTGCACACAGTTTTGCCCTGAAGGTAAGCTGAAGGCTATGCCAGCTTCCTGAATTTTAATACACAAGTGAACACCTCCAAAATTATAAAAATTAAAAATAAGCACATAAAGGACTTTAAACTATGCCAAAAAATAAATGACAGCTGCCTGCTTGCTCACAAAGACTGAACATTTTCTCTCATAGATGGAAAATATAAAATTACTTGCTACAGGAGGGAAGTTTCTAAGTAAAGAAGGTCCATTTAGACTGTTCATTTAGAGATGGATTTGTAATCCCATGTATGTCTGATATAGTGCTCAGAATTATAAATCACCATGCAAACCTTGTTTGAACTTCCTAGATTTCTCTAACCTCCACTACCTCAAAAATAATAAGTTTAACTTTAGATTTCTCAGAGCTTACTTTGGAAGGTTCTGATAATAAGATTCAAAAGGATAATATGCAGAAAAAAAAAATTATCCAAAGGGATCTTGGATAGGCTAGGAAAATGATGACCTTTTATAATCTCCAGAAACCCCAAAGTATTTAATTCTGGAATTATTTCTCCTGGAATTTAAGGCTTACATGGCAGACCAGGCTGTCATCTGAACTCTTGCTACTGAACTGCTCTATGTCAGGGAGCCTTTGAGCTTCCCAAGCTTGAGCTTTCTCTTGATTGCCATGGTAAGTTATGCAATATCAGTTGCATGAATCACATTGCATTGTTTGTAATTGTTTATAGTGGTCTTCTGTACTAGGATGGAGTATCTCATGGGAATGCCCCATTTTAGTAAATATTTCTGTGTTCTTAGTGGAATCTGAATTAGTCCTTGTCAGAATATAAATTAGATGTTCACTAGGAACTCTCTGGCTTCTTGACTTTTCAGAAAATAAAATGTATTGTCTCATATTAATTACACAGAACACTGGGTTTCATTGTGGCGTGTTTGTATGTGCACATAATATAATTTAATAAATTTCATTCCCCAGTATCTCCCCTTTTCCCTCTCCTCATCCCCTTCTTCTATTCTACTAGTCTCTGTTCTATTTTTGTGAGATTGCTTTTTCTATCTTCCACATATGAAAGAATACAATGCCGTTACTTTCTGAGTCTGACTTATTTTACTTAGCATGAAGTTTCTAGTTTCATCTACTTTTCTACAAATGACAATTTATTCTTTTTATGGCAGAATAAAACTCCATTGTGCATAAATATCTCATTTTCATTATCCATTTAATTGATACACACCTATGTTGTTTCCATAATCTGGTTGTTGTGAATTCTGGCACTGGAAACATGGGTATGTATGCATCTGTATAGTGTGATGGCTTTAATTTTTGTGGGTAAATACCCAGATGTCCTACAGTAAGATACTGTGAGGGTTTCATTTTCTGGCCCCTTGATTTTTAGATAAGGTTATCTGAAACATCCATATCCACAAAGTGGAAAAGTCAAAGCCCTCGCACACATTGAGGTAAGTTCCCAGGAACACATTTTTCCATGGACTTTTCTATTTCTGAGTCACTACCTCTGAACTTGTACAACCAAACCAAAAGCCATAGTTTCAATATGCAATTTATTCATATGTTTTTCTGTGAATAATGTAGATGCTACTGAAATAACATTGGGCTTTGCATACCCAAACTTAATTAAAAATCTCTTCTTAGATATTTCTCTTAAAACAATCTTACCCAAGAGCCAGAGAGGTGGCTCAGTGGTAGAGTGCTTTCCCGGCATGTTTGATGATCCAGGTTCAAATCCCAGCACCACATACACAACTAAGTGTAAGAAAAACAAAAACCAGATGAAAAAATAAATAAATAAAATTGACTCTTTCACTCTCTCACTCTCTCTTAACATCAACAACAAAATAAGATAAAATAAAACACCTTGCCCAAATCCTTCCCATCAGTGACTCTACTAATGTACTCTCTGATCCCTTTTTTCTTCTCTTTCATATATTCTCCAACCACCCCCACACTCCAGGACAACAAATGTATCCTCTCTCTTTTGCATTTGTAATGTTTGTAAGTTTAAACTGGAGAGATGTTACCTCTCCACTGGTGAGAAAATATTTTATTTATTGATTTCATCTATAAAGAACACATATATGAAGACTGGTCTGTAATAAGCTGGTACATTAAGCTTTAATGAACTAGAAGAATAAATAGCTGAACTAACACATTGTACATATGGCTTATGTGGATGGATGAATTCCTGGATCTGTTGATCATTCAGATATACAAAATCCAGCAATCGTGGCTTATCCTATGGAAACACTACATTTGAAATTGGACGCTACAGCCTTATCCTTAGCTTGAGATTAGTTCACTTCCAACTTCGGATTTCCACATCATATGATAGTGCAGGCTACTGCTGAAGCCATTAATCAACAACTAAGCTGCAAATAGTGACAGAGGACTGGGACTTTCTCAAACTAAAATTGTTCAATGAAAACAAAAGCTGGAAATTTCTTCTGGATACAACTCTCTCCCTTTCTTTCTTTAGCTATCCACTCTATTTATTTCTATGTATTTCATAAGGAACTTCTGTTTTGTTACTAATCTAGAGAAAAGACTTCTACTGCCTTTCAATTGGCACTGTAAAAAACATTTTAGTGATTGCTGAACAGCCTCTGCAAAACTCTGGGTTTTAATTTCTCACTGAAGTTGTGGATCAACCACCATTATCTTTAGCACATCATTCCAAGATGTGAGCTAACTGGGAAGCTTAAGACGAAACTGTCAGACTTCCACACTTGTGGTGCTACCAGCCTGATTTTCAGAGTGGGAATTAAGTTGGCTCTAAGCTAGTTTTTGAGATACTTGGTTTATAAGAGCACCTGCATTTCAAATGCATCATTGCAACTAATTCCTCAAAGAAGCCTTTCAAATTGCTAAAGATGGGCAATCCGATCTGCTGTGGGATTAAAAGGCACAAGGGCCATAGTTCTGTTCCAGTCTGCCATGATTGCACACATACTGGACAGGACAGTAATTTCATGAGGTGCTTAAGTATATTATGAGAAGAAATCTGATGAGATGTGACCTTGTGCCTCCACTGACAGCTCTCTTAAATTGTGGCCTGTCTGTTTCTCACCCAGGTCCTACGTGCTCGAAAATATACCTAAGATAGTCAACAGGTTTATGGACTGTGTCAACTAGAAACTATTTGGAAGCTTTAAAATTAGACCTGCAGTTCCAAGTCTGAGAAGCTGTTTTCTTGAAGATAGCCAACTGCCAACTTCTCTCACAGAGGCTCCCTTTGAGGCATAAAATTGAGTGTACCATGATGCTTAGTACTTATATTTAGTTAATTGTGGGTGCGATCAGGCAATTGATGATACAATTAGACACTGCAATTAGCTGCTGTGGTCCAAATTATTGGAGAAAGCCAGGAACAGGAGCCCTAGTCAAAGGCTTTAAAAGATGCAGGTGAAATCACTGGTGGAAGTGATCAAATGAATATTAAAAAAAATCAAGGAAAAAGAAAGTGGAGAAAAAGCATAAGCTAAACTTATTTTTTTGAAGAGTATGAGAGTAATAGTTGATTTCACATGCATGTGAGTTTATCTTTTTATAGTTTCCAAAGCTCTGTCAAAGGCATTTTATCATAGGCTTATTTTATCTAAAAGATGTTCACTTAAACTGCAAAATGGAAATTGTAGTTAGTATGTGATTTCGAAGCAGAAGAGAAAAAAAAAAATATCTCCCCCTACCATTACGATTCAACTGAGGTCAAATGTACCCTTCTCTGCTACAGGTCCACAATCTTACATGAATGAAAAAATAAAATAAATAGGAAAATGGCTAATATTTACCAATCCTCTCCATGGCCAGGGTTTCTAATAGAATGTTGACAAATTGTATTCCACTGAATCCTATAACATCCCCATGTGAGAGATGTCTCCCTTTTTACAGATGACATAAGTTAGCTTCAGGCAAGCTAACAATTTGGCAAAGCATCACGCCACTGGAAAAGGGCAAACTGAAATGTCTCTGACCTCAAAGCCCTTCCTTCAAAATTATAATCTTACGAATGTCTGGTTTATCATCTGTGGGATCTATCTGAATAACACCAAATGTAATGTTGAAGAACTGTTTCAAATTCAGGGTGAACTCCAGGAAAATGTTAATCACCTAATAAATGTTCATCTAAAACATTTAGAAAGGGTCTCCTGGTAAGAGATCAGAGAAATAATGAATGATATTTTAATAGCTGCAATTCTCTTACATGGATTCTCCTAATTTTATATGTATTTCACTTTGCTATGGCAACTTTAAATATTGGATAGGAAATGTCTTAAATTATTTCCTAGTGAGCTCTTCTATAGAATTTTAATTTTGAGTTATGTCTTTGTTTCAGCATTTAATTAAATTCTGTTTTAGAAACCCACCAAAATGGTTAAAAGAGGAAGATAAATGGTCATATGGAATTCAATGCTTTTTAATTACAAGAATCCATTCAATTTGTAATATCAGTTAACAATTCCTTAATGAAATTGAATTATTTCTTTTAAAATTGACTTAATTAATGATTCAATTTATATTAGATTGATTTTATAATTCCATTTTAGCCATAATAGTAAAGTTTAGGGTTTCTTAAAAAAGAAACTTTTAAGAGCTATTAAAATCTGAACTTCTTTGAAATTAAAGTTTATATGGAAAAAAGATGGCTTTAGTTAAGACACTCAAAATTTTACTACTCTATTTTGTTTAAGGAAAAATGCAATAATTTTATATTATAATTAATTTTAGGGTTTTTAAAATCCAATTACTTCCTGAATAAGCTATTAAACTTATTTCCTTATGTATAGAGGGAACTGAACAGCTCTTAGAAGAATGGCTTTATGATATGCAATGGGTCTTCAGTCTGTTAATGAATCCTCAACCTTCCTTCTTTGTCAAACTCTCAGAGCTCACATTAAAACTGCCTTCCATTCTGCCTAAGCCCAGGCCTAGGCCACAAGCAAGATTTTTCATGTCTAAGAGCCTTTTTCACAGTAATGGATCACTAAATGGCTATGTAGTGGATAAGAAAGGTTAATAATTCTCTGTCCCTATTTCTCATAGATTCTCCCTAAGGAAGCATATGTTGGTTATCTGCTGCCAGTCTTCCAAAGGTTAAAACACAACCAAAAAATCTAGGTATGAAAGGGTTCAGGAATATCTAAACATCTCTCACTAGAGAGAAAAATGTTGGCAAAAAGTCCATGCATTTTTTTAAAACACACTCACTATCAAGAAGGTCAAATGTGTATGAAGCGGAAATTCATATTTAGTTAATCACAAGTATGTGGAAATCAGAATAATTGTATAACATTGATTAATGTGCCTTTTAGTCATTAATTATTCTTGTGTTAGTTTCCTATTGCTGCTGTAACAAATTACCACAAACTGAATGTCATAAAATAATGCACATTATCTTACAGTTCCAGGGTTCAGAAATCTAAGGTGTGTGTTCAAGGCTGACTCCCTGTAGAGGCTTTAGGGAAAGTGGCAGTTGCCCACATTTCCTGTCTCACACCCCACACCACTCCCATTTCACTTTCCAATCTCCTTCTCCTTTGCTGATTCTGATCCTCCTGCCTCCTACTTAGAAGGATCCATATAATTTCAGTAAACTCACTCAGCTAATCCACAATAATCTTTCCTATCTCAAAATCCTTAATTTATTCACAGTCACACTATTAATTTTAATATATTTTAATGATTACAATGTAGACATCTTTGGGCGAGCCACCATTCAGCCTACCACCATCCCATGTAGAATTCATTTCAAATGATTTATTCTTTCTTTATGTGAAACAAAAAGAAGGTGAGGAATCCGTTTTCTCAGACCTTTACTATCCCTTTTCTTAATTGCTTCTTCTTGTGTGTTCATGACTGAACCTTTATACACCTTTGTTTGTGTACACACACATACACACATCCCAATTCCATCTTCTCCATTTTCTATTTTAAAGATGAGCATTGCATTGAACTGTAAGGTAGCACATATATATTTGAGAGGAAAAATGACATCAGCAGCATTTTAATAATTCAAACACCATTGCTCCCTCTTCCAAATGATAAAAGATCCAGAATAAGCAAAAATAAAAAGGAAAGAAGGTGAATGTAAAATTCTACTCTTCCATACTTGGTTTTCTGTTGCTCTCCAGAACAACCTCAATTCTCTATTAGTTTACAGGATTCAAGTTCCAAAGCACAAATTTAGTTTGTGTTTTGTCTTCTCCCCTTTCTTTCCTTTACTAAGTCCACAGCTTTTGTGGGAACGGAGGAGAGATGTAAGCCCTAGCTTGTTTCTTCTATTTCTTGCCTTGCTAACCAAGAAAATATTGTCTCCTAGGGCCATTTAATGTAGATGGTGCTCCCTGCCTCAGAAAACAGTTAAATTCAGTCATAAAATCTAACTACTTTACAGTTGCTCCTCAGTCCAACAATTGCACTGTGGTTCAGAATCCCCATTCTGAGGCCAATAGAGAGATGGAAGTCAAAACCTAAACTTTGCTTCCAGAAAAAGCAGACTAGAAAATGGGGTATTCACTCTGTGACTAAATGGATATGATAGAATTTTACTTATGAATTAACACTTAAATTTAGAACAGAGCAGACTGGTGACAGTACTGCTGGCTTACCCTCGAGATGAGCAGAGCTAGAGAGAAAAAGGCAGAGGAGAATGCACTTGGTTCTTTTCCCCAAAGACAGCAATCAGATGAGTTGTTCCATTTCCAAGGGGAACAGTGAGTGGTAAATTGTGAAAAGCAAGCACTACTTTCAGCTTCCGAGGGGGGAAAGTGGAAGAAATAGCACTTGTTTTGGAATTAACGCAAGTTAGGAACAAGTCTTCCAATCTAAGAAGGAAATTTTCTTTCCAAAGGGGATGACATGAAGGCTAAATTCTCCCAACTAATCCTACTAGCAATTTCTTTCAAAGACAACTCTAACAAATAATTTCAAATTGCACTACTAAGTAGAAAAAAGTAGTGAAAAAAGCAAGAGGAAATGTGACAACAGAGACTATGGAGATATTTGGAAAACTAACTTGTTTGGCCAAGAGATCAGCATGGCTCAGGTTAGTCAACAGAACTAAAAAAAAAAAAAAAAAAAAGAATTTAGATGAACTAATAGATCCTAACTGTGCTATAAATTCCTTACAAAGGTGTATTCCAGCTGTTTAACTAACTCTTAGCAAAGCTCAGAAATATCAGGCACTATTTCTTTTCTGCTGGTTAGTTGACAGTTCTTGTGCATTGCTTTTACTTTTGAAGGTCTTGGTTTCCAATTTTGTGACCATACATACACAGACATGCACATGTACATGCACACATATGCACATATATTCTTACATCTCCAAAACTTCATCATCTCCAAAATTTGTGATAATTGAATCTTCCTTTTTCCCTGCTTAAGCAGTTCCTGCAACAAATTATTTTGCTTTCTTCTGGATATTTTTCTGACGTATTTTCTTATGGCTTTCACCTCGTTAACAAACTCCCAATGAGTCCTTTAATATGCTACTTTAATGCCCAAATTCTCTGTGAGTTCAAGGACAAAATATGCTTTTGAAGGAAACCCCAGGCTGGTTTTCAGGTATGTTTAATCCTGTCTACAGGAGAAGCAATAGCTAGATAATTTCAAAAGCATACGCCTTTCGGATTCAAGCTGTTAATGTTTGCAAACCAGACAACCACCCTTAATACCACTGCTGGTTTATTGACACAAACTCTTCGCTTCCCACAGCTTGTAATTGAATCCCCCCACTGCTTAATTGGAAATAGAATGACTCCACAACCAGATTTGAAACGTCTTCTGAAGCTGGTAGGAACATCAGCACTCCCTTTTAAAAATAAAAATTATATCATTAAGTGTGTTAAGTGAAGATTGGTGTTCTGGCGAATATCAGGAAATGAGTGCACCCCAGGACTGTCTGAACACAGGGCAATTAGGGATGTCTTCTGTTTTACAGTGTCCACACATGGCCTCCTTCCTCGCTGAAGCAACAAGGATGAAGTCAGCTTGTTCCTCCCTCGCAGAGTGCTAACGTTTTCCTTATCCTCCCAAAGACCTTTGCTTCTCAACTCTCTCCTATCCTTAGATTCAGAACTGCATTCAAATTCTCATTTCAACAAATAGTTATTAGATTTTTATCATAAGCCACGTACTGATCTATTTTGGCAGATAAGTAATATAAGAGACAAAATAAAAAAGAAAACATAGCAGGCATTTTATTTATTATTTATGTAATATATAAAATCTACATATATTTAATTCTATCAAACTAGAAAAAAATGAACAGATAGTAAATTATTCAGTTGTCTTTCAGTGCACTTAGGGGAACGATTCAGGATGCCTGCAAATACCAGAATCCAGTGATACCCAAATCTCATACAAAAAGCTATATAGTATTTGCATAGAACCTATTCACACACTGCTGTATTTTGAAAATTATCCACAGACTATTTATAATATCTAACACAATGTAAGTATTGTATGAATAGTTATATTATATTAAGAAATAATGATAGAAAAAAATATGTCTGCACATGTTTTATACAGATACAAATTTTTCTTCCCTGAGTTGGTTGAACCCCTATGCAGAGCCCATGATTGTGGAGGGCTATGTTCCTCGTGATTTATATGACTTTCACTGAAGTAGTTATAGAAGTAATAATGAATTAAAAGCAAAGTAAATGATTATAAAAGGGGATTGGTAAAGTAAATTATGATATCTGTGGTACAGCATTATGCAAATAATAAAATAGCAATTTCAGAGCATATTTAATATCATGGAAGTAGGTAAGTACATGGAGGAGTATGGTAAAACATATATTTTGTATGTATACATACATATATATTAGCACAACAAAGAGGGAAGATGACCACTATACATCAAAATATTTTAGGGCTATCTCTTAAGTATTGTGATTTAACACAATTTTTCCTCTGATGATTTGTTTTAGATAGGTATTATTCTATAGTGTTATGTTAGAATTATACTTTGAAATGTTTTTGCTCACCAAAGGTGTGCAGCAGGCTTCCACCAGCGTTGTTCTCTCCCACCCCCTCTAATTCTCCAGGAAGAATCATTGTATGGTATAACTGATTGTGAACCTGAGTTCTGGAATCAGATCACATGATCTGATATCTTGATTCTGTCCTTTATTAATTGTTTAAACATGGGAGAATTATTTAATATGCATAACCTAACTAATTTATTAGAAAAAAGCGTTAGCATTCCCACTGCACATACAAGGAACAGAGTTATGGCACTTATAAAAATAGCAGCTTGCCTGATAATGTCCAGCATTTACTGAGTATTTTCAATTCCTTGTTTCTCTTCTCAATATGTTTCCTTCCTTACTTCATCGCTCCCTGTCTTGTCTGGCATCTTTACTTGGAGGCTTAGATGGGTACCCTCTCTTGAGCTGTTAACATGTTAATGTCAAGCCCCATTTGTTCCATACTAAGACCTCACATACTACAGTTCGAGGTGTTGGGAGTGGACGTGGTCATTTACTACTCACTCACTCCTCAGACTGGCACCAGAGATGTTGCACACCATGGTCCCCACCTGGCTTTCCAGCAGCCTCTCTTCTGCTCTACTCTCTGTGCCTGGATTCCAAAGGTAGTGCTCTTGCACCTGCAGAATCTTTCCTTTTTCACAGCATTTACTATTGCTCTGTCTTCTGCTTGAAGTGCATTCTTCCTGACACTTAAATGACTCATTTCTTCTCTATCCAGGTGTTAGATCCAGTGTTACTTCTACAAAGATGCCTTCCTGGAGCACTGTTCCCAAAATACAGGGAGTTTTGCCTCCATATTCTGTTTTGTACTCTTTACAGCTCTAGTTGCTAACTTAAATGATAGTTTTGGAGGAGGGGTTGATGTTCTACAGGTTGAATCATCATTTGTTAATTAGAGCTGATACTCATACACTTAAGAAGAATTCACCACAAAATCCAAAAGACAGAATAAATTGTACCCTAGGTACTTGTTCCAACTCTCTTCAGTCAACAGTAAAAGGAGAACTTCTCTGAAAATCTTTTTCCTAGTCAAGCATTTAGTAAACCAAATGATCAGAACCCACAGAGGAAATTTCTCCACTTTCCCAACCGGATAGTAACTCTGCCCTAAAAGGGAAAGACGGCTGCTGAGCACTTGAGAATGAGTAACTGTGCTCAATAAAGCAGCATGCATGGCATGAATCTCAGGATGCCTAGGATAGAAAATGATTCTCTGCTGTGAGAAACGCATGTAAAATTGCATCTGTGATGAGAAAGTCACAACGGAGGTGGCACATGCCCTGTAGGAGTATCAGACTACATCAAATCACCCTATTAGGGAAATCTAGCAAGACTTTCTAGAAGAAGATACTGTTGAGCTGAGATTTGAAGGGTGTGAAAGAAATAATAGGAAACAATGAAAGAGTAGAAAGAGGCTGCAACATTCCAGAAAGAGAACAGCATGTGTGTGTGTCCTGGGGCAGAAAGAAGAGAGATGTGCAAAATTTGAGTAGAGAAACAGAAACTGTTTTTCATTCCATACTCACACCACTCTCATTACTTTACTTCTACACTAGATGTATACATATCCCCCACAAAACCAACACTGATGTTCTATGCAGACACCACCTGGATGTCCTACAAGTTAACGCAATTCTGACACCACCAGGAGACAATGTCTGAGCTCACAATTTAAGGTCTAAGTCCCAGGAGATTCTCCCCACTTCAGACACCAGTTGAAAGTCAGAAGTCACCTCTGCTTTGAGCTATCAATCAGAGCTTCCCCCAGCATCTACTGAAGTTTGATCATTGCTAGAATGTCTCACAGAACTCAGGGTAGCAATTTACTGACTAGATTATCAGCTGATTATTAAAATAAAAATACCAACAAGAACATCTACATGGTAAGGAGTCAAGTGACAAGTTATAGGGAAAGAAGCATGGAGCTCGGATGTCCTTTCCAGTTGTCCCAACCTCCCAGCTCTTCCATGTGTTCTGCAACCCCATTCTTTTCCTTCAAATGCAGGCTTCATTCCATAGGCATCATTAATTATATCACTGCCCATCAATGATAAATTCAGCATTACTTGAGTGGAAGGTTCAAGCTCTCTGATTAGATGGTTGGTTTTCCTGCCAACTAGTCTTCCTGAGTTCTCCTGGAGCTTCTAGCAGACAGTTATCCCATTAGTTTAGGTGGAGACACTGATCATCTTGGAGAGTCCAAACATATATTTCTTATTTCACAGGTTATTGCCCTTAGACTTGAGTAAGTGGGACACAGCCTAGGGTCGTAAGGATGAAAAACTTACTGCTATTTGGCTAGTACTTATCTGGCATCAGCACCAAAATTCCCACATCCAGGGCATCCCTTGGTCCTTGAATTACCAGAAACCTACATTTTTCTACCCAAGCTTTAGAGGGCTCCTACTGCAGTCCTCTTCCAACTTTAACTTTCTCAACAGAATACGGTCTCTCCAGAGCCAATGCGACAGGCCCACCTGATGGTCTCCCTGTTCTGGACCCAACTCCAGGTAATTGGACCCCTATAACTCCTTTTCTTAAATCTCCAAGCTTGCTTTGAGATCCACTGTATGCCTCCTGCCCATGTCTTCCATTCTGAAGATGGACTACATCATCAGAGTATGCAACCCTTGTCTGAGGGACAGCGCAAAAAGCAGCTGTTTGTGGGAGTTATAGACAGCACTTGGAAATGCAGGTGAGGGTTCCATACTCAGCGATGTCAGCTCCATGTATCAGTAGTTGAAGCACCACCACAGAATTGGGATGGGATAGATGGGTTGATCATGATCTGGGGCCCTGAGACTGGCTACTCTCAGGACACCATGCACAAACACACATTTCCAAGTAGTCCGAAACTCCTAAATTCCTTTTTAGCTCTTAAGGTTGTTATAAAGATGAATCTTTCATAACATATAGCACATTTCTATATTTAATTGTCTAGTAGCTTACTTTATATCTTTTATATATTTAGACTTATAGTACATGGCTCTCCATTTACATTATTGCCTGGGGCTCCCAAAAAATTAATTGTTTAAGAAACTTAAAAATGGTGGAAAATAATCCATGACAAGGAAAAGAGTGAAAAGAATCATGAAAGCAATTTTAATCCACAACATTATCAAATACATTGGTAATGCTCTACTGTGGCTCCCAGACCTGCCATCGTGGCTGACAGGCTTACTAGTACAGCTATGGGGAGTGGTCTTCATGAGGAGTTACTCTCTGCTTAAGACATCTGTCTTCCCAAGGACAGCCCCTCATCCTCATGCAGGACAATCCAGGAGGACTTCCTGAGCTCCAGAGATCTCTCAGGGAATGGGCAAAGACTCTATTTTGGCTGTTTACAGCCAATCTTCTTACCCTGTTCAAACCATTAAAGGTAACCTCTCTTATTAATTTCTGACTAAGTCCTATAAACCAGAGGAGTCAAAATACTTATTACTATTTACTATTCATCTCTGTCCAAGCATTTTCTATATTTTTTTAAATTTATGCAACAATCTGATGAAGTTGTGATTCTAGTGTCCATTTTATAAATGATTAAAGCAAAAGTTACTTAGATCATATGGCTGAATCACTGAAGACCACCCAGAAAACAGGAGAGCAGGAATTTCCACTATTGTCCACCTTTTAGTCCTTTCTGTAGCTATATTGTACATGTTTCAGAATTGGAAATTATATGTTTATTCATTATTCACTTACTTGTTTCTTGTTTTTCTCCCATCAGTTGTGGGTCATTATGAATGCAGATCCATTCAAGATTTTAGTATGAAAATATCCATGTAACTAATCATGATCATAATACTAAGAACAGAAAAGGGAGCAGGGCAGAGTACTGATGATAGCCAGAACAAAGAATAAATTATGAGTCATGTTGCTGGGAAGGTGGGAAAACACTGATTTATTGAGTCATGTGCTGTGCTAAATCCCATATTGTGAGAGTCCTTGACATCCAAAGTTGGCAGTTGGCAGGAGGGTGGCTGTGAAAGTACACAGATCTGAAAAAACAAAGATCTGTGGATTCTCAGTTCTACTGACATCCAATCCTAAAATTAATTCTGTTGCGTGCTAATGAGCTATCTTAGGTCGTTAATAATAAACTATTTAGCTCATAATCGTTATTTTTTCCCACTTTTGTAGCAGGAATAGGAATATTGGTAGAATATTAATATATGGAGGCCTCTAATGGGAGTTAATATTTAAGATATGTTTCCATGAATTAGTAGAAATGAGCGAACCTCCTGCCCATCATAGCTTCTAATTCTTATCTCCGGGTAATACCTGTTTGGAGCATCATTAATCATATCCTGATAATCCCTATGGTTCCTTAGGAGTAAGGATTTAAGCTAGTTCTTAAAGGCCATCATGGTTGGCAACTTTCTCCAAAACCACCTTGTTGAGTCAGTTATCTTTACCTTGCATAGACCATGCTCCTGCTATACATAGACTGTGCTCCTGCTATATAAGTTATTAGAATACAAGTGTCAAATGTTGTGTTTTCCCTACTTTGCTCTCAAATTGTTGGACTCTTGATCCTCACTTTCCTAATCTACAAAATGGAAATATGCACATTCATCCCAAAGAGTACATATAATTATTTTGATTGCTTTCTATGAATTCCTAGTCATTATAGACTCTATTAAAATGTTAACTCTTTCCCTTCTGTATATAATTCAAAACCCATGTTAATGGAACTGTGCGAAGATGACCTGAGAAAATTGGTTCATTCTAAACAGTCTACTCTCTATTCTCGCATTCCATAGGGGATGTCCGCTAACTTAGTTTTGCCAAATGCTTCAGTTTCCCCACAGATAAAATAGCAGCTTGAGAGATACCACCTGTTAACAATGGCCTTTTACTGGGAGAAAGTAAATAAAGGTAGAGCCTAAATGCTCTTTCAGATAAGAAAGTCTGAGTTCTTACTGCCACAAGGACCTGGCATGAAAGAGAGAGAGAGAGAGAGAGAGAGAGAGAGAGAGAGAGAGAGAGGAGAGAGAGGAAAGAGAGATATCAAAGATGAGTGAAGAATACAGGTTCATCCAATCATCTCTTTCTTATCCAAGAAGCAAGCCTGCACAGGCTGTTACAAACACTTGGCTCCCTCCTGAATTCTGAAAAAATCCTCACAGGTTCAAGATGTGCCATTGAACACTTATTGAGCACTCATTAGAGTCTAACTCTGTTGTAAACTTAGTGGCTTTGCAGAAAGGATGAACTCTGAAGTTTGATGCAGTTGTGAGTGCACTGGGAAACAATAGCTTTAGACACTAGGGAAAATGATATACTATTCAACAAAAGTCATTTGCTTTGTGACTGAAAATAAGGTGGGGAGCAGTTTCCCAAATACTCTATATTACTGAGCAGATGTATAGGAATCAAAGGGAAAATGGTTGCCAGGGAGACAAGACACTCATGCCAACTGTGTCGCAGACTAATCATAAAATGTCTCCAGGGGGCATTGTATAGCCACAAGCACAGGCAGGAACACAGCCAAGCCAGGGATCCAGATGTTGCCCTTGGAACTGAGCACCCATTTCAGGGGCTGGCATCTGCCTTCTGCCAAGCAGAATGTGTGTGGCCACATCTGCTAGCTGCAGAAAGTTAACACACACTAAACGCAGAGGAAAGGTTGCCATAATATAATGATTTGGCACCATGCATGGGGAAAATATTAAATGTTAGATAAATCTTCTGTTAACCCTGAGTACATTTTTGCATTGCTTTTTCCTAACTATAACTCATCCACAACCCATCTTCCACCAATTTCCATTCTGTTCAGCTGAGAACAAACTTGTTTGCAAATAATACCTGAATTATTTACAATCTCCCAAAAGTATATTTGACAGCAAAGAGAAAGAAATTTGGAACGGACTAGTTTCTCCAATTAATCCAATGAAGTATAGCTTTTACTTTACAGCTCTTAAAACAAGACATGATATACATTTTTACTTGAGACTCTGCTATAAAATTATTATCTCAGATAAAAACAGTGGAAGACTACCAGGTATTTTCAAAGTGTTCATGTTCACCATCATCTGTTCTCAATTGGAATGATGAGATTTTTGAGCAATAAGTTATGATACTAAAATCTTCAAGAACTTTTTCTATGACCTGAGAAAAGTTTTTATGAGACATAATTTAAATGTGCACTTTATCTGATTCTATAGATATATATAGCATTTCCCAATATACAAAACTTTTCCACTTATTCTGTGTTTTTACTTTTTTAAGTCTTGATAAGTTGCAAGATGTTCAAGCTGGTCTTGAACTTGTGATCCTGCTGCCTCAGCCTTCCAACGTAGCTAGGATTCCAGGTGTGTGCCTTGTGCCCAGCTTTTACATTTTATTCTTAACCTATCTCCAGCAGTTAGTTAGAAGAAATACTATTAATCTTCATTATTATTATTATTGTTGTTTGGATTTTTAAGTTGAGGACACTGAGACTCCGAGATGTCTAAAGATCACTGTCAAAGTAAAAAGTAATAAAAGAAATACTTTGAAAAAGACACGAAATGGCTATATATGTTTAGTGCCAATTGCAAATTGTTTGGTCTCATCATTAAAAATGATTCTGCCCTTAGATATTAAAAAGTAACGATCAAAACTCCTATCCACACATGAACAGCAAAATTTTAGTTGGCTCTACTGAATAAAAACCATCCTACTGATTAGTATTCTTTAGCTGAATAACAAATTAACACAGACCTACCAGCTTTTAAAAAATCCAGTTATGGGGCTGGAGCGGTGGCTCAGCGGTTATGGCACTTGCCTAGCATGCCCGAGGACCTGAGTTCGAACTCCTGCACCACGTCAACTGCGTGTTGTAGCAACAAAGGCCAAATGAAAAACTAAATAAAGTTGTTTCTCTCTCTCCCTCTCTCTCTCTCTTACTGTCCCTCTTTCTTAAAAAAAAAAAAAATCCAGTTATTATCTCATAGCTCTTGTGGTTCGGGAATTTGAGCACAGGTTGACTGAGCTGGGCTCCTACATAAGAGTTTCAGAAGGAAGAAATCAATATATCAACAGACTATATTCTCCTTCACAGGTTGGGAGAATGGACTTCCTTCCAAACCTAGTCTGGTTTTGGGTTTAATCCAGTTCCCGACAGGTGTACAACAGGTTGGAGGACCTCACCCCCTTGCTGGCTGGCAGAAGGTAGTACCCTCATCACTTCGAAGCTGACACATTTCTCTCCTACTCCTTTCTTGTTCAGAGCAACAACAAACCCTGCCATGTTTTAGATTTCTTTGACTCCTGTTATGCCTTCCTGTTCTACTTTTGAACAGTGTTGGTGATGAGACCAGGCCTACCTGGACAGCTTCTGCATCTTAAGGCCAATTGGAATTGACTTGGGACTTTAATCAGAACAGCAGCCTCCTTCCCCAACCTAGACTGGTGTTTGATTAAACAATCAGGATCCAAGAATCTCAGAGAGAGAGGAAGCTTAGAATTCTGCCTAACACACTACTCCAAATGTGGTCTTTGTACCAGCAGCACCAACATCATCCAGGAGTTTGTTAGAAATACAGAATTTCAGGACTCACCCAGATCTACTGAAGCAGCAATTTATCAAGATCTCCAAAAGATCTATATGCATATTAATAAGTAGCACTTGCTTAGAATGTAGGTTTTCTTACTTTTTTTTTTCTTTTTCTACAGATATTGGATTGCCTGAAACAGGAAGACTATCATTTTATTCTTTTATGCTATCCTGCCAGTGTTTCTTCTCTCCCTTTCTGACATAGAGAAAAGGGGTCAGATAAGGCTAAAGGCAACTTTCTGGATCATGGCCTCAAAGTGTAAGCAGAGCTGCATCCTGCCGAGCTATGGAAAGAAGAGGATTTTTCAGAGCATTTGCAATGGAGCTTTTGATGGTGTATTATTTCTTAGCCTTTAGCATTCTTAGTGGCACTTCTTTGCTGCTGAGAGTGGACAATCTTGAGAATATTATGAAATCCTTTAGTGTTCGTTTATGGTGCATGGCTGAAAAGTTTAAAACTTTAAATGAAAAAAGATCCCTCTGTGGAGCAGGGATAATAGAGGACAAAAATCAATTTTGTTTTAGATGGAGGGAATTATGCACACCTGATTGTTACTATATGTTGCATTATTTAGACTGTATCTCAGAGTGACCAGCTTACCACAAGCGCATATTGATTTCATGTCCACTTACTATAGACTGAGATGGGACCATAAGGAAATTTAAGTGCTGTTGGTCAAGGGTTTTAAAAATATGCTTAGCTGCCCAAGGCTAATCAAACTTACTGGAAGAGTTTTGGAACAACTGATTACACCTCCACTTGGTGCCAGCATGCCCACAAAGTGGCCACTCCTTGATTCTGGGTACAATGCCGGATGAGGTACAGGGAATGTAACAAAAGAAGGTTGAGGTCAAAGATCAATTGGGACTTGGTATCTAATGATAAAACGAACCTTTGCTGAGGATCATAAAGAGGGACTAACCAGGAATTGTTTGGATTTAAAAAGTGACCACATATATATGGGTGGTAGAAGTGCAGGGGAACAGACAGTCATTCAATGCAAGGAGAAACTACACATCCCTTTTTAACAATTAAGAACCAGGAATATCTAGTGTGCATTTTAAAGATGTGATAAGATTATATAATGCATACTATGAAATGTTAGATATTATTTTACATCAAAATAATCCCAATGGGGCTGGAGAGGTGGCTTAGCGGTTACAGCGCTTGCCTGGCATGTGCAAGGATCTGAGTTTAAACTCCAGCACCATGTACACAACGAATTGTTTGTTGGAGCAATGAAGGCCACGTGAAAATCTAAATGAAATTGATTCTCTCTCTCACTGTCTCTTTCTCTTAAAAAAAAATTTTTTTGGTATTCAGTAGGCATGCTAGAATTTTTTTCATGCATTATATGAAGTATACTAGAATTTTTTTCTTTAATATCTGATTTTCTTTCTAATGATAACATACAAAATTGAAACAGGAATTTCTCTCTGATATTAATAGTACTAATATCAATGGGCCAATATTACTCCATTTAATAGGCATTATTGAGTCACATCACTTTTCCAGATGACATTCCAGATGCTACGGATACAAAAATAAATTAGCTTCTGTTTCTGGAAGCTTGTAATTGGGAGAAGTAGCTATGAAGGCAGACAATTATACAATGATTTGACTGGTGTACAGGGAGGTAAATGGAAATTGGTATGTGATGAGGCAATGCCCCAAATCTGAGAAACGAGGTGCCAGGGGTGAGAAAGAGCCCACAGACTCGATGTTCCAATATGTCTAAATAAAAGTGCAGGAGAAACTCATCCAACAGAGTAGAACAGTGACACGGTGGCAAAGTAAAATGAGTATGTTTTGTTTAAAACAACACCTAAAATAGGTGTGAGCTTTGGTATGGAGGTACTGTAGCATCTCTAGAGACTGGCGAACAGATGGGAATATCTCAGGTTTGTAAAGAGGGAAGTCAGGAGGGGAAAAACAGGAAAAAATGAGAATAAATTACATGAGAGCCTAAAGCACTATATTATAAATTCTGATATTATGTAAATGTCTTGCCCATTGTCCTAAGAGCAGCACTAGGCACATTTCACAGATGCACAAATGGAGGACCATGGAAGTGAAGTCACCTGCTCAGGCTTTTAAAGCAAATAAATGTTAGGGACTCTAAAACTGCTGTTTCTATTCTACCACGTGTCCTCCTATACCATAAAATGCTTCAGTCCATCTTTCCTGGCTATTGCTTTCAAATTAATATTCAAATTTCAAATCTGGATATGTAAATTAATAAATGTGGAGCACAGGGCACAGTGCTTGCTCCTAGAAATCAATTAATTAATAGATGTGAGGTGTCTTTTCTTCTTCCTCCTAAGAAGCTATGTTTTTCCCACTGACAGGCAAACTCTCTGCTTGGTAAGCTGTAGAACCATCACACACTCTTCTCTCATCTACCAGCCTGTTGACCAGCTCCCTCCAGTCTAGATTAGTAAATTAACCATCTTTAGGAAGGGCATTACTGGTCTTTTGATCTAAAATCTACAATGTTTTATGAATCTAATATTTTTCAGGATGCAGTGTCTGATGATCTCTGGGCTCACTAGTTTGCATCCCATACTTCATATTGAAAACAATCTGTATGAGGTAGGCACCTTCTCATCTCCCTCTCTAGCTGATGGAGTAATAGTGCAAAATGACAAAAGTCAGATGTATTTGCACAATTACAAAGAGGCAGCATCTCAATGCATAACAAGCCTATTTGTACATACGTTCTTAACCTCTATACTTAATTAATCTGCCTCCTGCAGCAGGCCAATGGCCAGAAATGATGAAAGTAAGAAATATTTATTGAGCACCTAGAGTCCATATGACACAGGAGAATGCTATAAACTTTGTCTTTCCTGATTTGATATCTGGGCCAGTGAAGACAGAAATGTAACTGCTGGAAATTAATTGTTTGCATTTGGGGAAAGGTGGAAGGTACTTCCTGAATGAAACCGTTTTCTTATTTTTCATTTTTAATTTGGAACTCAGAACTGATTGCTTTGCTTTCCTTGACTACAGTCATTTTAGGCAACAGGCATCGTCGTCACCATCAGCAGCAGCAAGCATGATCATTAGGCTTTAAATTGCCCTTACGTTCTTGGTCATTTCCTCGTGCAGTCGGATTTAAAGTTGGTTATTACATTACAAAATGGAATGTATTAAGTTTGCTCAAGTTCATCTCTAGAGTTTACATCAGAGTGCTGTGATTACACAGTATTTGGACTTAAGCTAAAATTGACATTTTCTTAGAATATATAAAGATTAGATTAAACTACTTTCCAAAATAAACAAAGACTAAGAAAATCCCAATCAGCTTGAAGGTCTGAAAATAGACCTTTGACGTTATGTGTGCAAGTTACTGTACAGGCAAAAATTTTGGCAGCAGCAAACGCTGCCTGATGATAAATTTTGGTATCCAATTTGATCATTCTGAAGTCTCTGGGAAATATTCACTGTGAGTAGATACTACATTCTGAGAAAACTATGATGGAGAAAATAATGGCTTTGTGGAGTGACTTGGATTTGAATCATAGGTTCTGCAGACGAAGAACTTCAGGAAAGTAAGACAAAATCTCTTAAACTCTGGCAACCTCAATTTCTCAACCTATAAAATAGGAACAAGAATATTTACCTGGGAGAATTGTTTTGAAGACAAAAGTTAATGTATATTGGGGGCTAGGATGGTGGTTTGGCAGTTACAGTGCTTTCCCTGCATGTGCAAGTACACGGGTTCAAACCCCAGCACCCACATACACAACTGTCAGAGCAACGAAAGCCATGTGAAAAACTCAATAAAAAATTGATTCACCCTCCCTCTCTCTCTTATTCACTCTCCTTCTCTCTTAAAAAAATAAAATAGTTAATGTATATCGATCATCTTGTGTTGTGCTTATATGCTACAAGTTCTCAATAAAAATTTATGAACAGTGCTACATTAATAGATTGAAAAGATGAGGATGACAAATAAGGCCACATTGTCACAGACATGGTGGCACGTGACTGCAATCCCAGTGACTCAGGAAGCTGAGGCAGGAAGATCTCAAGTTCAAAGCCAACATCAGTAACTTAGTGAGGCTCTAAGCAACTTAGTGAGACCCTGTTTCAAAATGAAAAGTAAAAAGGGCTGAGAGTGTTTCTCAGTGGTTAAACACTCCTGGATTCAATCCCTGGTACCCAAAACAAACAAATATATATATATATATATATATATATATATATATATAGAGAGAGAGAGAGAGAGAGAGAGAGAGAGAGCGCTAGCCATGTTGTACAGTGACCAGTGATATACTCTCTTAACCAGGAGAAAGGAGGCACTTTTTCCATCAATCTCTAGTGATCATCCCTACCTATCCCACCCCATGCACACAGATACACAACCCAAACACTTATAACCTATGATTTGATTCCTAAAAGGCCATGAACTCCCCACTCTTTGGTAAATAAGAAAGTCTTTCAACCAAGTCATAGTTCCATGAACATTCACATAATATTAATTAAATTTAATATTCTCTGATTGGTAAGTGCTAATAAGATACACTTATGGACCTATGGTTCTCTCCCATTATGGTTCTACTCCCACTTCTGCATGATCTATTCCCATTCTCCCTATCCCCAATAATTCAGAGGATATAAATCTGTAACCTAAGCTATACTTTAAGGTAAATAATTTTCAATGTATATTTTTGAAAAATTAAATTTAAGATTATTCCTTTGCTTTATGATGTTAAAGTCATTGCAAATTAGCATGACTAATTAACTTAATTGATTTCAGTTTAATACAACAAATACTAAGAGCTGTCTGCAAGGCAAAGTCAATGCTGGTAGTTTGTACCAGAGGGAATAAGAAAAACATGGTTCCTCTTCTCTTTGAGTAATCAGTCTAGAAAGGGATATTCCATTAAGCATATTTTAATATATGTACATAATAAATATATTCATAATAATTGAGGTAAGTTAGTACAGGGCTTCAGGTATCTATAAAATAGGAAGAACACATTTACTTTTGGTGAGCCAGTAAGGAGAAGTTCTTTATAAGATTAGAAGTTACAGAAGAATTAGGGACCCCTGATAGTTTTGTTTTTTGGGAGTCAGATTTCTTAGTAACCACTGAAAGTTTCTAATTTTATCATAAGTGAATGACCAAAAAAATGTCATGTAAATATATCTGATTTTGTTCTAATCTGCAGTTCGATTGATGAGCATATCTTTATGCAAGGTAGAAAAGTGGAAAAGAATGTTTATTCCTCTTGTTTGGACGCTGTAAAATTATATAATTTCTTTCTGAAAAGAATCAAACATAAAAGAAATGAAGGCTTAAAATATTTCTGTATTTAATAAACAAATTATATTTCAAGTGTTATCTTGAAATTTGCTGGTAGTGATAGTGGCCTCAACACACATCACTAAATTCAATTTAATTATAATTATGTGATAATATGACTAACATACCCTAATGGAAAAAAATCAGAGAAATCTTAAAAAAGAAGAGATTAATATCATGGGAGCTCCCTTCTTTCAATTTTCATCTAACAGAGGACCTTTGAATTTTTATGTTGCTGCATATCAATGAAGAATTTCTGACATCTTGAGACTGTAAAGTGTAATTTATTCCATTATCTTCTGCTGTTCAGCATTGATTTCTCATTTTTTCATTTGAGTATACATAAGTCTTAATTCCTCTCAAGTACCTACAGAGTACAAGACATTCCTTATGGAAGAACACAATAAAATTGATTCTCTCTCTCTCTCTCCCCTCA
>PVKS010006880.1:0-75869 GCA_004027875.1 Aplodontia rufa | reverse complement strand
CTTAAAAAAAAAAAAAAAAAAAGAATTGGCCTTCAGGGAGTTTACTGTCTTCTAGGGAATAGGATCATCCAAGGAGTTATTAGATTGAACCATATGAAATTGCCAATATCCAACCTCTTTTGACCTCCAAAGGCAATTTCATATGGTTCATCCTAATGCTAATATTGTTAGACATCGGGATTGTCATCAGTTCTGTGAGCTGGAGAGGTTAGGTTTTCATCTGAACTGTGGGTTGGGTTAAGAGAAATTGGGTAAAGCTCCAGCTGGTAGAGCCCACGGACAGAGAGGAAGGTACCACCCATATATTTGGGACTATTCCTGTGTCCTCAATGCCTGGCTTCACATATTGGCAGCTGAGGATGGAGGAAATTTTAAGGAAACAGGAAACACCCAACCTGTTCTTCCTTCTAGCCAGTGGCAGATAGGAACAGGAACACACGTTTGGCACAGGGATACATGACCAAGTGATGGTTGGTGGCTCCTATTGGAATGGCTGGGAGCAGGAGAGATGTTCATGGGAAGGGGAGACCAGAATTTGGCAGCTCTTAAATGGAAATTATTCTTGGAGGAGGTGATTGCCAAATAGGATTTGGAGGAGAAAGGACAGCTACGATGATGGGAGGGGTGAGTGGAGGCAGGGCCACGCTGCTGCATCCTGACCCACTAAGGACACTTAGTGGTGGAGGATCAGATGCTCTGGCAGGTGAGGGAGGCTGTCTGCTCCCACCCGCTGGAATGCCTCCAGCCTTGTCTGAGCCAGCGCTGGTGTCGCGGGCGGGATGGCATCTGGCCTCAGTGGTGGCTTGCTGCCTGCCTGTTTTTCTGGCGCCTGTGGACCATTAGGATGATTTTCGATGTTTCCTCCCTGCTGTCTGCACTAGAGCCTTCCTCGTGGGGAGCACTGGTAGGACATCTGTTAGGATGCAAGGACAGGCACAGCTGGCATCCCAACTTCCAGGAGTTTTCTGACCTTGTACTGGGAGGCTGTGGCTGGGAGGACATGGGGGGACAGCTCATTTATTGAGCCTTAGCATGCAAGGTGGACAGAATGGATGAAATGATCCAATTCCCATCTTGAACAAGTGAGAAAGCTGATACCTAGAGACTTGCCCAAGGACACTGGGCTAGCTTGAGGCAGAGGTGGGGCTTGAGCCCAGTTCTCTCTACTCTGCATCTGACGGGGTGTTCAAGGGTGTGTGTGCATCACTGTGTGACCTGGATAATCCTCCAAGCTCCCTGGTGCCCACTATCTCTCCCCACGTGACATGGAGAACCATTCCTGTCTCCAAAGCAAGATGTGCGAGACACAGTGAGGTTGCGAGTGAGGAGCACTTGGGAAGAAAGGTGCTAGAACCCACAGAGCGGCTGCTAACAGCGAAGGTCATTAGCATTAGAGAAGATGCCAACGAGAAGCACTCTTGGTACCGCCCTCATCCCAGGGTAGCTCCTAATGGAGCTGGGTTTCTCTTTTCCACAGCAACTCCATGCATGCACATTCTCTCTCTCTCTCTCTCTTTCTCTCTCTCTCTCTCTCTCTCTCACTCTCTCTCTCTCTCTCTCTCACACACACACACACACACACATGCACGATGCACCTGGAGCTAAGAACAGGGTAATTGCAAGGGGAAGCTGGACAGAGCCTCCTCCCGCCTGGGTCGCCCCAGCCCAGGCCCCTTCCTCAGGGCGTGGCTCTTCTGCAAGGAAGGTCAGGAAAGAGCTGCCAGGGAGGGCGAGCACGCCTATCTGTTTCTTCCTTGGCAGTTGACAAAGCCAGGATGGACGCTGATCTGATTTGGGATCCGACTCAACAAGGCAGAGCCACTATAATGTGACGACACAGGTCCATTTTATTGCCAGAGACAATCTGTCATTCAATTGCTCGTTCGTCTATTCATTTATTCATTCATCCAACATGAAGTGAGTGCAGACCATATGGCAGCCACTGTGTTAGGGTTTGGGGAGAAGCCCGTATCCAAGAGACAGGGAGGAGTTAAGAATCCTTGACCTTCACCTTGGAGAAGCTTTTATGGAGATGGGGACCCACAGCAAGCCCTGACTGTGGCATTCCAGGGAACTTGCCTTCGTTTCCCGGAGAGCACCTTTGACCTCTAGCTGCAGGAAAGTAAGGCATGGCTGAGCTGGGAGGGTATCAGACCCCATTGCTAGGCAGCCCCAGAGTTACCAACAAGGCTGTCACCTGAATGGCAAGGACCTGCCCCTGTCCATGGGCCGGGACGTGGTGCTGAGGCCAGTGTTTATCTGCCTGGTAGGTCAGTCCTCAGGCTGGCTTCCCAGCACTGCAAGCCCCACATACACATCTGGAGCCTCCGACTCTCTCAGGACAGAGACATTACAACATTGAGACCCAAATGGTACCTAGGAACAAAAATAAATAAATAATAAACTAACAGGGAAATCCTCAGTTTCTCTTCCAACTCATGCTTCTCACTTCCACCCTTCCACCCTGTCATCAGAGGCAATGTGGTGTAAAAGGAGAGGATTTAGTTTTGGGTGGCGTATACTGTACATGCATTTACTGGGCCTCAGTTTTTCCTTCTATAAAATGGGTATAACATCACCTTTCCTCTTGTTTTGTAACAGATAAGTGAGACATTGTAGGTGAAAGCATTGCATAAGCATTAAAGTGCTGGATGTATGTGAAGCTTATTCTCGCTCCTCCTCTGCTTCCATCCCTTCTCTCCCTGGCCCAGCCCCTCGACCCCACTCTCCAGAACACCCTCTCTGTTTTTTTCACTCTTCACGCTAGATCCTGCTCTCACTCTGTCCTCCTTCCCTGCCTAGATCAAGACCTAAAACATTTGCTGTGTCTTATAGAACAATGACAATGGTAGGCATGATAATCCAAGCCAACATTCATTCCTTTATGTGTTTGGTGTTAAACTTGGGTTATCTCATTTAATAATCCCAGCCAACAAAGAGCCCAGTACTAGTAGTCTTCATTTTACGGTGTAATCAAGATGTATATGAAACAAAAGGCTGAGAAGTAACCCCAGTCTAGCCTATTTATGGATTTCCTCTTTCTGTTGCTGAGTGACAAGAATGTGAAAAGATTCGACAGCATTTATTGAATGTCAACTAAATGCCAGCTGCTTTCAAATTATGTCACAACAACCACCTTCTGAGACAGGTATGGGATTTGTCTTAGAGATCAGCTGTGAGAACAGAAGCTCACTCACACGTATGACAGGACTTTATAAGAAGGCTACAGGATGCTGGGTGCCATGGCACATTCCTGTAATCCCAGCAACTGGGGAGGCTGAGGCAGGAAGATTGCAAATTTGAGGCCAGCCTCAGAACTTGGTGAGATACTGTCTCAAAAAAAAAAAAAAAGAAAACACATTAAAAGGGCTGAGAGTGTAACTCTGTAGTATAGCACTCCTGGGTTCAATCCCTAGTACCAATAAATACATAGCTAGCTTTAGGGAAATCTCACAAGTCTTAGACATGAGCAGTGTAGTCCCACATGGGCTATACCTTCTGCCTGAGGCTGAGTGCACTCCTGGGCCCCTGTCCACATGCACAGGACCCAAGCAGCAAGGTTCAGCCATCTGTGTGGCCCTTCTGCCTAACTCTTCAAAGTAAGTTAAGTCCGTCAGTCCAAATATCAATAGCGGCCGATTGCAGCTCAGACCTGATGGCCACCCCTAGTTATCCATGGCCTCCTCCGTAGTGCCCAATCCAGCATGGCCACTCAGGCCTATCTGTTCACAGGGGCCATGGCAGACAGATGTTTCCAAAATGCCTTCACCCTTAGGTGGATTCAAATTCATCTGTGCTCATCAGCACACCAAACTGTCTCTACGACAGTGGTGGTCTTCCTTGAAGCTCCTCAGTAAGAGAACACACAAGTTGTTCCAGAATCTGTGGGTTCAGGTGGGCCTAGAAAATAGCGTCACCCTGCTGTGTTCTAGGCGTTTTATAGCCTTTAGCTTTAATCCTTAGAACACTGCTGCTAACACACTAATATGTTACGGTCCCCATTTTACAGCTAAGAAAGCTAATACTTGCTGGGTGTCATGGCAACTCTGGAGGCTGAGGCAGGAGAATCACAGTTCCAGGCCAGCCTCAGCAATTTAGCCAGGCCCTGTCACAAAGGATATAAAGGCCTGGGGATGTGTGGCTCAGTGGTAGTGTCCCTGGATTCAATCACTAGTACTGCAGAGAACAAGAACAACAAAAACTGTTGAGGTAAGCCAGGTGCTATGGTGCATGCCTTTAATCCCAGCTCCTCGGGAGGCTGAAGTAGGAGGATCTCAAGTTCAAGGCCAGTCTGAGCAACTTAATAAGACCCTATCATAAAATTAAATTAAAAAGAGGTACAGATGCAGCTCAGTGGTAGAGTACTTGTCTAGCATGTGAGACCCTGGGTTCAATCCCCAATGCCACGTGCACACACATGAAAATTGTTGAGTGAATTTGCTTTAGTGACTTCTGTACTCTGAGCTCCCCAAAGTCAGAGGGAAAAGGGTTGCTTACTAGGCCTTGGAAAATGACCCATTGGCATAAGTGGGGTAGGCCTCTGGGTGTGCTTCTGGTCTCCGACCCCCAAAGTCTACTTTAATGGAGTGTGGCAGGAACAATCCCTCAATGAGAAAAGTCTAAAGGAAAGCATGACCCTGCAGTCCTGATTCCTGTTTTTCACATCTGACCCAGGACACTTAGCCTTGTGAGGGAAGCAGGTGAAGGGAAATATTCCCTAACTCTGGAAAATCCATTTACTGGGACTAGGAAATAGGAAACTGAGATCCTATACTGATAGAAAAAGAATGCTAATTTCCACTGGGGTCTCAGAGTTTACTAGATCCTAAGTCCTCTGTGTTGCTACCCGGGCGTCCCTGGGCAGTGGTCGAGGCAACCCGGACCAACAGGATCGTCCTCGCCAGGGGCCGAATCAGGAGATGAGTGCCGACGGCTGGAACCCAGGTTCCCCTTCTCCGGGGACCCCTTCCCTCCCAGCCGCAGGAACGAGTCAACCACACGCAGCTGATGGCAGCCTGGAATCTGCTTATTACTAAGGCACACGGGTTTTTATAGTGGGGAGGGGAGACAGCCAAGGAATCAATAATCCTCCTAAGGGAGTTGCCAGGGGTTATGTAGATTTCAAGTACAGACAAAAGTTAGGAACATTCTGTGGTCAATACATTCTGACCCACCCTGTTTTACCTTTTGTATCAACAATTAGCAAGATTAACAAAGCTCGACCTAGCAGCCCCTCCTGAAGGAACTTATACAAATAGTAACAAGATCGCTCCAGAGCAGCTGAGGAAATGGAGTGAAGGTCAGACCCCAACACTCTGCACTGTTGTTTTTTGTTTTTGTTTTTTTTGGTACCAGGAGTTGAACCCAAGGACGCTTAACCACTGAGCCACACCCCCAGCTTTTCCTGTTTTTTATTTTGAGACAGGTTCTCGTTAAGTTGCTTAGGGCCTCACTAAATTGCTGAGGCTGGCTTTGAACTTCAATCCTCCTGCCTCAGCCTCCGAAGCTGCTGGTATTACAGGTGTGTGCTACCACACTTGGCTCTAGTGCCTTTCTGTACAATAATTCTCTGTGCCCCAGATCACCTGGTCGGCCTCCTCAATCCCAGCAGCTGGAGTTACATAAGAGCACAAGCGTAGGGGAGTCCGATGCAACTGGGTTCAAATTTGCCTGGCCAGCTGTGTTACCATGGGCACACTAAAGAATGATACACGTTCTGAGGCCCATCAAATTTTAATTTTTCCTCTTATATCCCTGCATTTTTCCCTTCTCCATCAGTCTTGGCTTCAGCCTGCCCACCTGCTTCCTGCTGACTTTTGCACTCAGAGCATTTATGAAATAGTAGTAGCCCATTGTTCCCCAGTAACTGAAAGGCTGAGGGGCCCCAGCCTCCTGAAATTCCCTGGCAAAGCACCTGCAGGTGTGCCCCGGGTACTCCATTATTCCCATGTGACAGGTTATCCCCCTTGGTGCCAGCTTTAGGATTTTGCTTGATATTTGAGCGAGGTGGATCGGAGAAGCACAGCCATCTCTGTGCACTCTTGCTCTGCATGTCTCTCCTAGGAGTAGGTGCTGTGAGCGCCAGTGCTGGGAAACTCCTCAGGCGGCAATGCACTTCTTATTTTCGTAGAAGCCATGATGGCCCCAGGAGACCATCACTATGTGATTACCACATCAACTGCCAACTGCCACTGGAGTTGAGCAGACCACTGGATGAAAAGGCAGGAGAGTCCTGCTCTGGAATCTCCCTTGCTTTCTCACAGAGACTAGCTGGTATGGGGCAGCAGCTTGGCCAAGGTGACGGGTGAGCCATGTTTGCTGTGCGGGAAAGGGCTTGATGTGGGACTCAGCTTTGCTCTTGTTTCCTATGGATCACTTAAGTGCGCCAGGCTTTCTTGAGGTGGGGGCAACCTACAATCCTTGCCCAGTGTCTCAGGCATTGATGCAGCGTTGGGTGGTGCTTTGACAGGAAGTGACTTACAGTCAAAGGTGTGACTAAGAGTTCGTGTGAACAGGCTGTATAGCAGCATGGTTGCTGGGATGCAGCATTTACCCCAAGCACACTCTCCAGCCTGTGAGCCACTTGAAAGAAGTAGTGCCTTGTGCTCAGTACAGTCCTCAGCTCATAGAACCATGATCAGTAAAGGCTGGGTGGATAGATCAATGAATGGATGGGTGAATGGGTGGGTGGGTTGGAAGGATGGATAAACAAGTAGGAAATTTTCTAAAACTGAGTTGAGCTAGGTGTGGTGGCACACGCCTGTAATCCCAACAACTTAAGAGGCTGAGCCAGGAGGATCACAAGTTCAAAACCAGCCTCAGCAACTTAGAAAGGCCCTAAGCAACTTGGTGAGATCCTGTCTCAAAATAAAATATAAAAAAAGGGCTGGGGATAGGACTCAGTAGTTAAGCACCCCTGAGTTCAATCCCTGCTCCAAAAATAAATAAATAAATAAATAAATAAATAAATAAATAAATAAATTGAGTTGAGACCACAGTCAAGTTTCGCCACTTTCTTCTCAGGGTCCCCTCCCTATTCAATACCTCATCATCTCATGAGCCTGAATATTTGCAAAGGCCTCCTAATGACAGGCAGGATGGTCTGTAGAAACAAGTTCTAAATTAAAATGTTGGGAGACCTGGGATTTGAGCCATTCAAATTGCTCTGTCACCTTTGGGAACTCGCTGAACCTTTCTACATTTCATGTATAAAGTGAATAGTTTGGGTTAAACACACTTTAAGGACATTTCAACTCTAAAATTCTCTGCTTCCTCCTACCCAAACAACCCTGCAGGTTAATTATAGTTGGTTGCCAAAATTTAAAAGTAAGAAGATTTCACATTGAAATCCAGATTTCTTGCTTCTTTCCAAAAATCAGAAGCCCTGACGATATCAGCCTACCTTTTTTCCATGGCAACGGTCAGCAGGAGCTAAGTAACTGCTGTCCCATTCAAATAGGCATGCAATTTCTCCTGTGCCACAGTCCCCTCTGCTGTGGCTTAATACTTGGTCCACTTAATTCAGTTTTGGTGTTTGCCAGGTCACTGTGGCCAATTCATCATGAAAATCTAAGATAGGGAAAATAAAAATTTGAAGGACAGAGTTGAGGGTACCTGGGAGAGGTTGATAGCCTAGGATCCAGCCCTCTTGCTCCGCTGAGGGAGTCTTCCTGGAAAGTTGGTAACTGGGTAGGGGTCAATGCCCTGGGAGACTTTGCTTTGGGACTTGGCCTCCAAGAAATAATTGAACCCTTGTCTGCAATACCTCCACCTTCAACCATCTCCCCCCTCCTCAGACCCATGCTGGGGAGTTTGGGAGGTCCCCTGTGGTCTTCCCTGTATAATTTTTTTGTGTTCACTCCTCCAGGATGGAGAGGAGGGCTTGGGTTCTATTAGAGAACCTTGGCCGGGTGGTAATCCTTTTCATTCTGGTGTCTAACCTCCTTGTATGTCTTTGACACAAAACAGGTCAGGCTGTTGAAAGATCAAACTGCTTCCAATCAACGTGAGGAGATCCAGGTTTCCAGCTACCCTCAGATCAATGAAGTGCGCATTCTCCTGTTAACTTGCTCGTCTTCTCTTATGCATCTGTTTCGATGAACAGATGCTTTCCCGAGCTTCCTGGGCTAGCCCAGTTCATGTGCTGAGCCCCAGTTTAAGCCAGGGCTGCTTCTCTCTCAGCTCCTTAGTCCTCCTGTCTGAGCCTCCCGCAGCAAGGCTTCCTACATCCTAAACAACCAGAACATCTCCTGCTGACCCAACCCGCAGACTCTTCCTATTTTCTGGTCTGTGTGTTTTTCTTACACTTGATGCTGTATAGTTTAATCAATTGTTCTGTGGTCTCATCTAACTAGTTCTGTGGGGTTTGTTTCTTTCTTAACAAATCATCCAGAGGGGCTGGAGTGGTGGGTCAGAGGTTGGAACACTTGCTTGGCATGCGCGAGGACCCGGGTTCAAATCACAGCAACACATGCACAACCAAGTGTCAGAGAAACCAAGGCCAGATGGGAAAAATAAATAAATTTTAAAAATTGATTCTCTCTCTCTCTCTCATCTCACTCTTTTTCTCTTAAAAAACATCCAGAGTGGGGGGTCTAGCTCATTGGTAGAGTGAGCACTTAGCATGTATAAGGCCCTGGGTTCAATCCCCAGCACTGAAAGAAAAAAAAAACTACTATTTGTGTTTTCTTTCATCAACTATGCATTTTTCATGGTCATTGCTCCTTGTTTGACACCGTGCCCTTGTGTTTGTTCCTTCTCATCCAAACAGGGACACACTGAAGCCCCACCTTTCTTTTTGGTTATCTTTCCACTTACTTTCAGAGATATTACATTTCCAGAAGGGTTTGTGTGGTTTCCTAAGTATCCTTTACTACAAATGGTGAATTTTTAGTCAAGTGGTTCTTTATTTATTTAAGGATATTTACTTTTCCCCTGAGTATAAAAGTAATACTTAAAAATATCTAACATTTACTGAGCACTTACTATATATCAGCCACCAGATGCTAAAATCACACGACCTCATTTCCTCCTCCTAACAACCCTATAAGGAAGGTGTCATTCCTGCCCTGCCTTTCAAAAAAAGAACCCAAGGCTCAGTGTGATAAAGTACTTCATCCAAGTTCCCACGACTACCAAGTGGGAATGTGGACTTCAAACCATGATTTTCAGACTCCAGTCTGGGTTCTGTACTGCTTCTACCCAATATCATCCTGGAAAAGTCTGAGGAATTCAGAAATGCATACAGAAAGATAAAATTCCATAAGCTCAGAGATAAAACTGCTAATATTTGAGTGTATTTTCTTCTGTTCTTCCAGATATGTGAGTATATACATTTGCACACACACACGTGTGTGTGTTTGTGTGTGTGTGTGTGTGTTTTAAGAAACAGGCTCTAGCTATGTTATACAGGCTGGCCTTGAACTCCTGGGCTCAAGTGGTCCTCCTGCCTTAGCCTCCCAAGTAGCTGGGCTTACGTGTGTGCGCGGCTATGTCCTATAATGTAGACATTTTTCAAACCAAACTGTGAACACATTGAATATGGAGCTATTGATGCAATCTTTTTCTTACCCAACGCTATATCATGAGCATATTTCTCACATTATGAGGAATGGGTCACAAGTCAGCTTCAAGCATGATCCAATGAACCCAGTAGCAGAAACTAGAGGCAAAAGGTCAGTGTGGTTTTAGAAGGGAATAAACGGATGCCGGCCGCTGTGCCTTGGAAGCTGACTGTCTGGAGCCAGCATGGGTGGGGTGCAGAGGTCAGAGTCTGGGATGACAGATCGGAGAGGCGAGAAGGCTTAGAACTCTTGGGTTGCCTTGGGGAAGTTCTTTCCTCCGCCGTATTTCAGGATCCCACATGAAGGTAGGAGAAGATGAGCAGACCTGCTTGTTTGAAGTGGAAATTAAAAAAACATGAAGTGGCTTTTCCGTAGACTCGGCTCAATACCAGGCTTTTTGGAAGAAAATGTGGCACATACTAAATAAAGCCCCCCGTAAACCTGCTGGTGGTATTGTTCATTACTGGCAGATAGGCTGGTTCCTCCTGCCGGGTTTGGGGTCTTATACTGGCGCCTGGTTGAAGAGAACGATGAGGATTTCCCACCTTCAACCTTTTACCTGTAAGGGTGTAAAAACAAGCTAAGTGTATTTTATCTGCAGCAACACTTTTAAAGAAAGGAAACTTAAAAAATCATCTAAGAATACAGCAGGGAGGGACAGAAAGAAAGGAGTTAGGGAGATACGGAGGCTGTCAGTAAATGTGGGGCTGAGGGCAAAGACAGTGGCTAGTATATATGATGGGGACAGAGAGACCCTGGGCTTGCAGTATGCTGCGTTATACTGCCCTGAAGTTAGGATGCTTTGGAGATAGCCTGGGGTACCAGCCTCTTGGACGGAGGTTGTACCAACTGGCTGTTTAAATTCAAGAGTGGCAAAGAGTCCTGGTGACCTCTAGGACCAATGCAGGTACATGTATCATGTTGGTACATGTTCAGTGCAGGATCAGGGATTGGGACAGGAATCCTTGGGTCCACCCGCAAGCTGGCACTTCCTTGCTATGAGGCTCTGGGAAGCTATGGGCCACTCTGTGCCTGAAGTCTGCCCCCTGACCCACAGAGAGGTTTCACTCCTTCACCTTCCTTTTTTCTGAGCATCTTGGGGGAGGTAGCTGAGAAAAATGGAGGGAGATGCTTTGTCTTTGCATTTCCATTATGAATACAGAGGATTTTTCATTATTGCATTGGTTAACCCAGAATTCCTGCAACAAACAAGAAGGAACAGGGTGTTATTGGACAAGCCACTCAACTGCTAAGATTCAGCGTTTTCACTAGCCTTCAATTATCAGATAAGATAATCCTGAACACTTTACAGGATTATCACAAGAATCACAAGAGATAATAGATGTGAAATGCTTTGTGCACCATAGAGTGCCTACAGATAATTATTTATGAAGATTGCTGAGTGGGGAAGCCTCTCCTGGCTCTGCCTACGCCCCATTTCTCCAGCTCCCATGCCATTTCAGCCCTCTCTCTTGAGTAGAGCCAGTTCTCTCTACACTCTAGATGGGTGAGTGGGTCCCAGCAAGTGTGAATGGTAGGCTCAAGGTGGGTGAGAAATCTCACCCTTAACTGAGTTACACTCTTGACCATGCCACTAACTAGCAGTGTGATGTGGAGCAAGTCACTTAACTTCTGAGTCGTGTGTCATCTTCTTCTAACCACAAAGAATCGTTATCATAATCCAGGGATCATACGGAATCTAAACAGAAGTTCTCTGTTAAGTTAAAAGTGCTGTGTTTTGCGGACTAGAACATTTTTTTGTATAGACAAGAAAGTCAGGCCAAGGAAACTGGTGATTCCCTGAGCAGGTAGGGCACACTGCCCTGGGGCTCAGGCCTCCCTTTACTCAAAGGGGTGCCCTACAGTTTGCCTTTCCCTATTCCCTGCTGCTCAGTGAGGACTACCGAGTCACTCCCTTGTGCACATTGTAATATCCTAGTGTGAAGGTCTCACCTTCCCCACGCTGGCCCTTCTACCTAATGCAGAGTCTTCCACGCTCACATACCAGAATCACCCCAGTTTTTAGTTTTACTTGTTTGGATGCGGGGTCTCCCAGTGTTGCCCAGGGTGGCCTGGAATCCCCCGATCCCTACCTTGGCCTCCTAAGTGGCTGGGATTACAGGCGGGCGGGTGCCACAGTGCCCTGGGTCGCCCCAGTCCTCTGACACAGACATCCTTTGATTAGTCAACGCTTAGTAAGCATGCAGGCTGTGCGCGGCACCAGGGCTCTGTTCCCAGGGGTCCTGGCAGCAGGAATAGGGACTCTCCTGAGACAACTGCTGAGAAGTCGCTGAGCCACTGAAATCCCAGGTTTTGTTGAAGGGAGGCCAGGTGACGGGCGGGGCGGGAACTGGAAGGGTTCCCGGGGTGTCCTCCTGGGGCGTGGGGAGAGAGAGCCGCTAGGCGGGCAGGGCGCAGCGAGTCCCTGGGCCGCTTGGCGAGCAATCCCTGCTGCCACGGTGAAGCCAGCCGCCTTATTTTGGGCTGCTGGGCTCAGCCAGGCCTCAGGGGCTTAGGC
This sequence comes from Aplodontia rufa, assembly GCA_004027875.1. Lineage (NCBI taxonomy): Eukaryota > Metazoa > Chordata > Mammalia > Rodentia > Aplodontiidae > Aplodontia > Aplodontia rufa. Next base: position 63,788 of record PVKS010006880.1, on the reverse strand, counting down.
ATTTGTTTCCCCAGCTGCTCCCGAGCTTGGGGCCGCGCAGAGAGCCAGCTGTGCAGGGCGCGGGCGGCGGAGTCCTCCGAGGGCTGGGCGGGGAGCAGCAGGTCGGGACCCAGCCCGCCCCGGGTGAGGGCGGCCGGGCTAGCAGAGGGCGAGGACGCAAAGCAACACAGCCGCCCCAGGGCGGGCAGGCTAAGTCCCAGCACGGAGCTGCTCCCAGGCGTCTACCATCGTCCTCGGTCTCCTGAGCCCACATCCGCCAGGCCAACCTGGGTGGGGCTGGTCTCCATTTAGGACCCGGAAGTCTCAGAAGGAAGGGATTTGGGTTCTGCCCCAGGTTGTTTTATTTTTGGAACCCAGGGGAGATGCAGTCGCGTGGCCCCAATTGGTAACTTGCAGTCTCCGTGGGCTGTGAAATGTAATCTCTCCTCCCAGCCCCACCCAAAGTGGGAGATCAGGTCAACCCCAAGCCCTCCCATCCATTCTAGGCTTCCCGGTGGTCCCTGGAGGAGTAGTGCAGATCAGCCCTCGGTCCTGCCTGCCTTTACCCTCCCTCCTCTCTCCCACACCACTCCCAAGTCAAAATTTCCAAGGTTAGTAGTGTTTTCTTATTAGCTCGTATGTTCAAGTGCATATGTTGAGAATTTCAGATCATGGAATTGACAACAGAAGGTTCATATCTTTTAGTGGTTTTGGTCATGTAGATTACTTTTTTTTTTTTTACAGGTAGAAACAGTAGAAACTATTTTTCTAATTCAAATTTTTCTATTTCAGCTCTCATTTCTAGCTCTAATGCCTTATTCCTCAGATGCACAAAACTGGATGAATCACAATACATTTTCTTTATTGGTTTATGTCCCTCTTTTGCTACTCATTTATATAGGTTATGAATGCATTTTAATAACCCAATGAATAGTTTTGAACCCACCACTCAAGTCAAAAACAAGACTGCTACCCTTAACTGGCCTCCATCGCTGCACCCTTCCTATCTGACCTTCCCACCTGATCACCCATCCCAACCATTCTACTGAACTTTTTATGCTCCATTCTCTTGATAAACATATGCATGACTTAAGAAATGTTATTTAGTTTTGCTTTATATGCTTTATTAATTAAATATTTTGAGTCCTCAGGATTGAACCCAGGGATGCTTTACTACTGAGCTACACCCTCAGCCCTTTTTATTTTTTGAGACAGGGTCTTATTAAGTTATGGCAGCTGGCCTGGAATCCTCCTGCCTCCATCTCCTGAGTAGCTTGTATTACAGGTGTACACCGCCACACCCCACCTGCAAACTTTTTCTGTAAAGGGCCAAAAATAAATAACTACGCTAGGCTTTGTGGCCTTATCTTCATATTATAACTGCTCAGCTGTGCTGTTGTAGTATGAACCCTGCCATAAACGATATGCAAATGATGCATGAGGCTATGTGTCAATAAATCTTCATTTACAAAGAGAGGCATCAAGGACTGGAGGAGGGAGGTAGAGAGGTGGTGGGTGGATATTGACCAAATTGTATTGCTGTATTGTGTGCATCTAGGAATATGTGACAACGAATCCCATCATTATGTACAACTATAATGCACTAATTTAAAAAATAGTAAAAGGGGTTGGGGATTTAGCTCAGTGGCAGAGCTCTTGCCTAGCATGCGCAAAGCCCCAAGTTCTGTCCTCAGCCCTGAAAAAAAAATAGAAAAAAAAGAGAAAGGCAGCAGACTGGGTTTGACCCATCCCTAGAATCGAGTAAAAAGATCTAAACAGATATTTAATTAATGCTCTGGAAGGAGATAAAAAAGTAGGAATATGACAGTATTTGAAAAAGCAGTGTTCAAGAACTGATGAAGTACAATCATCATATCTGTGAGACCTATTTTATCCCATGTGATAAATATTATAAAAAGGAAATAGTTTAATAGTTCAATAGTTCAAGACTGAAGAAGGTGGTCTAAAAGTCAAGGAGTGATGAGCAAATGAAATGGCAAACATGGAGCTAAATCTAAATATTGACAGTTAAGAAAATGAAGGTAGCATTGTCTCATACATAGAAATAAAAATGAAGCTGTAATTGGAGTTTAAGTGACTGAGGTCCGTCAATGGTTTGGGGAAGAAACTGAAAATATTAAGTCTTTAAGTTAAACATACATGTGAAGATTTCTAGATTTAAAAGAAAAACAACTAAGTGTAATATAATTTCCCAGCTAGTAGAGAAGAGGAAAGAAAGAAAAGAAATAAAACAAATGGAGACAAAAGAAATTGTGGCCGTTAAAAAAAAAATCTGCTACCATTTCTTGAATAGCTGCTGTGTTAGTCACTCTGAATCATTAATCTCTGTAATTTCGTGTAATATATGTAAGAGTGCCAGGTGTAATGCAGGCATTAAAAATGATAGCTTCTATTATTACTGGATCTCTACCTAAAATAAGATCTCAAACTTTAAAAAGCACTCATATTTATTAAAGAATGAATTAAATGGGCATAAATATTGATTCCAGTCTGAAGATTTGCAAACTGGGGCTCTGAGACAGAACATGGTGAAAACAGTCAGGGTGGGGGAGGGGGCGGGTATATGAAGAACTCATAGGAGTCTGGAGATTGGGAAGATGGGGGAACCATCCCAGAAACCGATGTCATTCCTCCACGAACTACCCATTTAACACATGAGTTCTTCTGGGGGAAACTGCAATAGGTAAATTCCAAGGTGGTTATCCATGATCTGGTTTTTCCCCTCGATAACAAAGTTTATATGCATTGATTGCTAATGTTTTGATAATGTTTCCCCCTCAACTGTATTTCTATATTCTTCTAATAAAAAAAAAAAAAAGAAAACAGGCAGGGTAAGTATAAAACTCGCCTCTTCTGGTCAGGAACTTTGTGGTTGTGAGCATAGTACAATATGACCTTCAGTGTCCCTTAGCAGGCCCTTAGTGGCTCCAGACCCAACAGGTGCAATGAGCTAATTGATTGAATTCAGCAATAACCATAGTAGTTATATTTGGGTGCTCCCCGTGTGCCAGCACTGTGTGCTTTAACATGGGTTGATTATATCAAAATCTTGTGAGATATGTGTAACCCCTTTTTATCAGCACCAAAACTGAGGAGCAGAAATTAACTTTCCCAGAGTCATACAGGTAGTGATGGTGGATCTAGGATTTGGGCCCAGCTGTCACAGAGCCTGTACTCTTGACCATTGTGCTAAACTGTATGAGGGGAGCAGTTCCTAAGAAACAGAGGCCTCCTGCCTGGAAAGCACCTCAAAGGCAGTAATTCTGGGAAGTGTGGCCTTTGCCAAACCTAGATCTGGGTTCTGCCTCTGCTTCTTTCTCTGCGAACCTAGACAAGGGTTTAACCAGTTTTTCTCCTCTGTAAAATGGGAGCAGTCGTACCCCTTCCTGGAAGTTGTTGTTGGGGAGAGGGTGTCAGATGACATCTTAAGAAGGTGTTCAGAAAACCTGGAAGCTCTGCTTCTCCATCTTGGGTCAGGACACCCTGCGCCCTACCTGTTCTCATCAGGTGTCTGAGTGCTCAGCTGATGTTGGGGTGGCTTTGGGAGCATGAGTAGATGAAAGCTGACTTTTTTCTCCTGTTCTTTGGAAAGGTCGTTTGTCACCGTCCACCTCAGTGTCTTTCCATCAGCTCCACTGTATGTACCCTGTGCACACGAACATGCACGTACACACACGCACATACACATGCACACATGCACACACACAGGCATGCACTTGAACGGTGTTTCCCTTCCCCATGGCCGTGCCCCTCATCTCACCAGGTTGTTTAATGCTGCACCCAGGTCCTCAATGGGCTCCCAGCCCTGGGCATGGCAGAGGCCTTTGTCTGTTGTAACTGACCTCTGTTCCCCTGGCCTCTGCCTCCGTTACCTCAATAGGCCTGAGTTCTTGGGGACAGCAGAGCTGGGTGCCACAGCCCTGAGCGTATTTCTGCTCTTCCCTTCTCCATGCTTCTTGGCCATCTGGGCCAGCACTTTTCTTGCATTTGCTCTCCTCCCTGGCTCTTCTTAAAATGTGATAAAATATACAAAATATAAGATTTACTCTTTTAACCAGGCATGGTGGCGCACACCCATAGTCCCAGCAGCTCAGAAGGCTGAGGTAGGAGGTTCACAAGTTCAAAGCCAAACTCGGCAACTTAGTGAGGCCCTAAGTCACTTAGTGAGACCGTGTCTCAAATTTTAAAAAATGAAAAGGGTTGGGGATGTGGCTCAGTGGTTAAGTGCCCCTAGGTTAAATTCCTGTACCATAAAACAGAACAAAATAAAGTTTACCCTTTGAATCCCCCCTCTTTTTAATGTGTTACTGGTTATTGAACCCAGGGGTTCTGTACCACTAAGCTATATCCCCAACCTCTTTTTCACTTTTTATTTTTGAGACTGGGTCTTGCCAAGTTCCCCAGGCTGGCCTTAAACTTGCAATCCTGCCTCAGCCTCCTTAGTAACTTGCAACTATTTTGAAGTGTACTGTTCAGTGACATTAAGCATATTCACACTGTGTGCAACCTATACAAAAACTCTGTACCCACTGAACAATACCCCCCTTCCCCCATTTTCCCTCTGTCCAGGTCGGCTTGGACCAGAGGGCTCACAGAGCTGGCTGATTCGGCGTTTTCAGCCCTGCTCTTATTGTACCCCTTATCAAACTGGATTCGATTCTGGTTTTCTTCCCAATATTTCTTAGAGTCTTGAGGCCGGAGGAAATGTGCCAGGTTGATAGGTGCAGCTGTCCAGGCCCTGGTAACCTCCTGTCTACTTCCTGTCTCTGAATCTGCCTATAGGTACGAGGTGTAAATGGAGTCTGCCGTGTATGCCCTTTCGTGTCTGGCCTCTTTCACTCAGCATTATGTTTTCAAGGTCCATCCATGTTGCAGCAGGTGTCAGAGTTTCACTCCTTGAATAATTATTCTATTGTGTGGAGGCAGAGTGCACGTCCCTTATCCATTGCTCTGCTGATGGAGGCACTGCTTTCTTGAAACAGCCTTTATTTTATTTTATTTTTGGACATTGTCATGGCAGTCATTAGAGAGAACAGCTGATTCTTTCCTTGAAGCAGGAACCAGAGTCCGAGCCGGCCATCCTCCCAGATGGTGGGGGCAGGCATGAAGAGTGTGGTAAACTCTGCTCCCAGGCCTCTTCCAGAGGTCTCTTCTCAGCAGGCACTTAATATGCATGACATCCACCTGAACACAGAAGTGCTGCTGGGAGAGAAGGGATTGTCTGGGGACTTTGCCTACCTTCCCTGGGCAAGGGCCTATTGTGCCACTCCTGTTTTCTAGAGCTTAGCAGCTCTAAACAGCTTTTCCTGTTTTCCTCCTTTTGATGTTTTTGGATTTTTATGCACATTTCTTCCCCATATCAGTCTTAGTCATTTTGGGTCTCCGGCTTGGCTTCCATGCCCTTCAGAATTTCTCCATGTGCTGTACTGTAATCATAGGCTTTCTTAATATGGGTGTATCCCATCTTCTTTATTTAGACTTTTCCAGACTGGGAATTCCCTAGGGGAAAGACTCTCTCCCTTCCTTTCTCTGTCTCTCCCTCTTCTAACCACTCAGCACCCCAGAATTGCACAGCCTCCACCTACACCACGGTCTGTACCCTCAAGGTGTTCAGGGCCAATGAGGATGACACACACACACATCACACATACATTCAGCATGTCTCACAGTTGCTTCTGGGAAGAAGTAGGAGAAACCTGTATTAATCCTCTGAGGTCATCAGGAGAGGAATCCCCAGCTCCAGCGTCCTGTTTTGGCCTGAGTCAGACAAGTCTGGCTGTTTCATACAGACTGCCTTCTTGTTCTCTTTGTACTGTTTCTCTACTTTTTTCTTTGTTTTGAGACAGGGTCTCACTAAGTCTGCCTCAGACTCTCAAGTCACCGCCTGCCCCAGTCCATTGTCTTTCTTGGACTCAGGAGCATGCAGTAGGCCTTAGCTGCTTCTGGGCTCTTCCTGTGGTTTCGTAGCCTTAACTGGGTGAGTCACCTCATCTTTAAGACTACGTTTTATAGAGGCTGGAGCAGTGGCTCACTGATTACAGCGCTTGCCTGGCACCATGTACACAACGAAGTGTCGTAGCAACGAAAGCCACATGAAAAATTAAATACAGTTGATGCATTCCCTCTCTCTCTCTCTCCTCTCTCTCATAGCCTACACAACTACATGTAGCAACTCTGCAAAGACCTGAGAAAGTTTCCCTTTGCTCAGGCTCTAGGCTGAGCCCACTTTGGGGAGGCAACTGCTGAATGAGCTCTCTCCTGCAGCAGCTTGGTGGCCCCAAGCTGACCTGCAGTGGAGTCACCAGAGGTTTTGAATACACACACGTGACTGGGTAAGGGAGCCGTTTCTGCCCTTCATTTGACACCTGATACAGATTTCTTTGCATCATTTTCCTCTATCCTATTTTTTAGCCCAGCACTGTGTTTAGCTCATTGGTGCTTGAATACAAAACGAGTTTTATCAGACTTTCCCCAAAGTCCTCTAAAAGTCTGGTTCTTGGGTGCTGTGAATTCTTTCGTGTCGTTTGTGAGAAAAGCAGGGAGCTTGCTCTCTGCAAAGGCCAGGAACTTATTAGTGCATGTACTAGTGGCGAGATTTGATCAAGTCTGACCTACCTCCTGCCTTGTGGTCAGTGGGCCCAGGTTTTCTGTGCTTTGAAAAGGCAGGAGGGGATCAGTGGCACCTAACGTACAATGGTACCCCAGTTGCTGCTCTGGAGGGTAGAAGAGACTTGAGCCACTCTGTCTCCTTGTCACTTCTCCAGTGGAAGCCAAACTGGCAGCAGCTCAGGAGGAAGCATGCAAGGGGGTTCTCATCAACTGTGGAGAGCAGCCCAGGAGTCTAAGAGGTAATTCCTTGACCAGAGGGCCACATTCAGCTGACAGCTGCTGGGAGGACAGTCCTACCCATCTGACTCCTTTGGATCTAGAGTTGAAAGGATCCTGATTGACCAGGGACCAGCATAGGGGTAAGCAGTGAGGCAGACCCCAGTTCTGGGGAACAGTACCTCCATACATCATTTCTGGGCACATTGACCTCACCTGCCTTCTTCCAGGCAGAACTCTGCGGCTTTCCCAAGCTCCTGCGGCAGCCTCATGGCCACAAGCTGACCCGCGGTGTATAGTTGATGTAGAAAAGGGGTTCTTCTCTTCCTGTTAACTTCCTGGAGGAATTTCATCCCTGAATGGGGCCTTATCCTCCCGCCAAGGGGCCTTCCACCCTGTGCTCACAGGAAGAATGGGAACCGTTTGAAGCTGTCCACATTCTTTTCCCTGCTCTGCAAACTTCTCATTTTACCATATCCCCCCTCCTTTCTTGGCTCTTGAAACTATTCCCATAGGAAGAAAAAGGCAGTTCCCATCTACCCCTTTTAGGAAAACCTCTGTTTGTCCTCTTGGAAACCATGGCAACCCAAACTGAGAAGCTGCTTGTACCATCTTGGAAGTTACTATTCCAGAGCCTTGGACACAAACCTGTGGCTCTCTGACACTTTTTTTTTTTAATGAAGAGGGTCAGGAGCTTCTGATTTTTCAGATTTGCTAAAAGAAGGAAGTTTCAAAAAAAACCAAAACACACCACCCCCACCCCCCTAGCAACCCCTAGGCATTTCTTTTATGAGTAGGTTAGCAATGAGAGCAAGTTCTCTGTAGGGTCATGGTGCGGGTGCAGGCAGCATTTGCTGGGATCTTAGAAGAGGTCTCTGAAGCATGGTCTGTGCACATTTGGGAATTCCTTTCCTCTCTCTCCCTCTCACCTTTATTCAAAAGACCTGGGCTGGGAGTGGCTATCATTTCCTTACATCAGTTTTTTTCTTCTTCTTCCTAACAAGTTTGTCCTTCTTGCTCTGGTGCTACCTTTTAAAGCCCCAAGTTGGGAATGCAGGGAGCGGAGATGATTAACTGCAGGAGCCCAGTGGAAGAATTCCACAGCCTTAGACGGCAAGGTTTCCAGGGCCTTACTGCCTGCCGGGGGACTGGCAGTCCTCACAGGCTGGCTGAGGAGGAGGGAGGGGAGAGCATGCTGCTGTCCTCAGCTTCTCTTTAGACCCAGCAGCTTACAGAGAGAGAGAGAGGACTTTGCGACTGAAACCCTAAGGGCAGGCACAGTCCCCTCCCTACACTGAAAAGGGTTGTTCTCTGGTGATGGAGATCTTGCCAATTTGGAACAGCTGGTCAGGGTATGCAGGTTGGAGAAAAGAGAGAAAGCTCACTCTAGCAAATTTGTACAGTGTGAGAAGCCTGCGGAAATTGCCTAGACTGTGCTTGCTTCTCCTCTAGTCCCTCCAAGAATTCTCATGTAGGGTAGGGAGAGATACCTTGTCACCAGGGAGCTGGATTTGGTCCTCTGTGTGTCTTTTCCTTACCTAAGTTATACAGGCTTGGGTGGAACTCAGGTGGGATAGTGGAGCCACTCGAGGCTTGTAGTTGGATGGGACTAGTTTATCACCTGCACTGCTTGGACCTTCAGCTTCCTTGGAGCTCTGAAAGGAGCCAGGGTCATTTTACAGCTCTGGGTGCCTTTTCTATCTGTCAGTCTCCGGGTCTCCCAGCCCCTTCCTCCATCAGGCTGTTCCCCTGATTTTGCTAGATGGGGAACTTGGCTGAGCACACTAAATCCTGACTTTTGTTTTTAATCCACAGGAATATTTTTATCTCTCCTTTCCCTTCTTAGAAGTTCCTTGATTTTAGCGAAATGCTTTAGCTTTGAGGAGATTTAGATGCTGCATAAATATTTGACTTAGCCAGGCAAGCTCCAGAGAGATTTCAGAGAATGCAAAGTGGTCACAGGGTCCCATCCTGTGTGTCTCTGGCCCATCATCTGTGCCTCCAGTGACACGGGTGATCCTGTGTTGGTGCCAGCTGTGTTGGTCACACAAGTGCCTGACTTGCTTCTCAGCACATCCTGCTCCTTCTACTATTTGAGCCAATGTGGACTCAGACAGGGCTGATTGAGTTCAGAAATTATCCAGGTAGGGAGGATTTCATCCAATTAGGCTGTCCCTGGAGACGTGGAAAGAGAGAATGAGAGGTTGTAATAGATAGGTTGGGGGCGGGAGTATACCTAGGTATGAAAGAATAAAGCCAGAGGCTTGAGAATGAGGTACAGAGTGCAAAAATGAGGAGGTGGAAAGAGCGGTACTGGGTGTTTTTCCCATGATTCTTGACAACTTCATGTTTCAGAAATAAAATAATCCAGAAAACGTCCTTTTCTGCCACTTCCTACAGACCTCCCCACCACCACCACCACCATTCCCTCAGGTTTTCCCTGGAGCTGTCGCAGTGCTGTTTAAAATGCTGTGTGGGTGAGTTCAGTATGGAATGGGTCATGTCTCCCTTTGCCTCCGCCTGGAGAGTGGATGATATCTGCAGTGACGGTTCACCTCCCCCACCCGCCGCCTCCCACATACCTGCATCAAAACCTTGGGGCTCCATCCTGCAGAAGAAGGCAGAAAAGCACCCAGTCCATGCAGCCAGGTCAGGCTCAGAGGAGAGGAATGCAGGGCAAGAGCTGAAGGAGCAGTGCTTGGGACTTAGAATAACTCTGGCAATTGGGTCCCCCTCTGGGACTTCCTTTACTTGGAGCCCAGAAGGATGGTTCATTCATTAATTCCACATGGTAAGCCAGGCGCTGGACAGAGGTTGGGTTAAACAAGCGATGCAGCCTTTCTGCTCATTCAGAAGAAAAATACACAGTACCCTCCACTCTCTCTCCCCTGAGAGACTTCCATCAACAGTGACCAGCTGGGGCTGAGTCACCTCATCGCCTGCCCTTTGTTTCTTTGAACAATAGACCCCGTGTCCATCACCACAGATCTGAGCTCTTTTGAATAGATGTTCTTTATTGCTCATGATTTTGGGAAGCTTGCTCTCCCTTGGGATTCTGAGATGTGACTGTGTCTCTGTTTGGTTTTTTACCTATTTCTAAGTATTAGCCACTCAGCTGGAGTTGAGAGCCTTAGACCTAGAAGAGACACACTGGTTATCTGGAACATTGGTTCATAATTGGTGCCTTTCTACCAGCTTGCTCCCAACTGCCCCAGACAATCTCCCCTGGGTCCCCTCTAGATCCTTTACTCACCTCCTCCCTTTTCCTCCCCTGCCCTATAGGAACAGAGGTGCTGATGACAGTTGGTTTGACAGGCTTAGAAATGATGCCTGCTCTGCTCTTTTGACCTCAAAGTGCTGCCAAGACTGATATCTGTCCCAAGTTCTGATTTTTCCAATAAGATTTTTATCAGCTAACCAGGGCTGTCAGTTAGGGCTCTGACCTTTCCTGGGGCAGCACAAGGGTGCTTCCCCGCTGGAATCATCAGCATCCGTTCCCTTCTCCTGCCCTCTCTCCTCCCGCCGGGGATTGTTCTCTGTATCCTTTCTGAGCCATGGTGGCATCTTGGAGGCATTCAGTTATCTTATGAGATGGAAGGAATTGGAACAGACTATGGGATTTGCTCTTTTTAAACACTACCCTAATTTTATTTTTATCTGGTTAACATGCCCATCAGCAGTGGGGTGTTTCTTTCTCCTAATAAATATATACCAATCAGGAAGGAGCTAGAATAAGGAAGGGAAAGAGGGTTGATAAAATCCTGTAGCAGCTTTGGAATTCTAAACAGCTGTTTCTGGAAAAGTGACTCTTCTATACACCATTAAGGGATAAGCAACCTACAGCGTTTGTCAAGTCAGTGCGTAATTTCAGCTGGTTATGTATGTGTGTGTTTACATATAGGTTAGTGACATCCACTCTTTTGCGCCTTTTGAGCTGTTTATTATCTATGACCTTTCCTCCCCTTTTTGTCTTATCTTTAGTTGAGAGAGCAGACAAGGCAGAGGGCCCTAGTGCCCTATCCAATAGATGAGTCGACTGATCTCTGACCACTCCCTACCTCCTCTGCCCAAAGCCTCTCCCCTGTGTCTGGTGCATAGAGACAAACATGTCTAAGGAGGAATTGGCCTCACTTACTCATCTTTCAGCATCTGAACCTTAAAACCTTGGTGCTGGCTAGGGATCCTGACTATCCTGGCTGCCATCGTAAATGGGCTGTGTAAGGGTATCCCTTCACCCTGAAGCTCCCTGAGGAATAAGAATGAGATGAAAGTTCTCTCTGTGCAAGTGGAGGGCCTGTCCCTTCAGGGGCGCCTCTAGAGGCTGTTCCCTGCAAACCTCCACTGGTGCACCAAGCTCTGCTGGTGGCCCTGCTGTCCAGGGGAGGGGTGGGAGCCTTTCTTCCTACAACCCTGGAGGAATCTTTAGTAACTGCATGCTGGGGTGGGGCCCTGGCAGGGATAGCAGAGAGACAGGAATGCTGCCAGCAGATAAAGAAGACTAAGGGGGCATTGTTGCTGTCAGTCCTAGAAGTGGAAGAAAGGTGAGAAGAACCTGGGTGTGGGCCTTTCCTCCTGGATTCACCCGGCACAGGCAGGGCTTAAGTTCCCAAGCCATAAGCATGTACCTACCCAGAGGCCGCACGTTTCCTTTTCACTTCCCTCTTCCCCTTCCTGGCTACTCTTTTCAGTCCTGAGAATGTCATGGTGTCCCCCTACCCTCTTCTTTTTAAAAGCTGTTTTAGGGGGTTGGGAAAGGAAAACTTTAAAAGTGAAATAATAAAAACAGACCATTCTGCCATCACAGGCACATAAATAGCTACCCCGTAGCCAGGCTGCACACTCACTTTGCCATAGCAACCTAAAGCGAGTGTTTATAACAGCCTGTCAGCCGGCCTGGAAAACAGCAGCTGCTGCTCTGCCAGCCGGCCGGGCCGCTTGGCCTGGGAGCAGTGGGCAGGCTCCCTGGGACGTGCTGTGGAGGCGGTGGGCCTGGCCCTTCTCCTGGGACCGTGGCATTGGCAGAGAAGTGGCAGCCTGGAGTCCAGATGTGACGGGGGCAGTGATATTAGGAAGTGGAAGTGAACAGGAGGTGTCTTTTTTTGTTTTGTCTGCACCTGTGTGTTGCTCCCACCTATCCCTGACACCCCTGGGGACAGGTGGGAGGGGCTCAGCTCCCCCTAACCTGGAGGGGAGGCAGCTCCCTGAGCCTCTCAGGGGAGCTTGTTTTAAGTTTCTGAATAAACCTGGGCTTCTGCTGTAGCCTGTTGAGCGACATCCTCGTCTGTTTTCTCAAGGTCTGAAAGGAGGCAGGCTTTTCTTGGGAAGTTCATGGCTCTACTGAGAAGGGGCTGCCCTGGGATGGAAGAAGCAGAGATCAGAGTCCTATCCCGAGGTTGCAGGAGATGAGAATAGGGAAGAGAAATGACAAGGCCTTCCTGTACCTTCCCCTGGCAGTGAGGGCAGTGTTCTGACCCCTGTTCTCAGAGTAGTGCGACTTGGTGGTCTTGGAGATTCTCATGGGGTTGAAGGCAGAAATGATTCAGAACCTCTGCAATGTTCTCTTCTTTAAGTGTGGGCCCATGTTAAGGAACGTGCTAAAAACATGTATCCCCAGGCCCTGTCCCAACCCTCTTAAGCCAGAACCCAGGAGGGGGGCGACCAAAAGATTTTCACCGGTCCACCACTTCTAAAGCACTTCACGAGCAGACACAAGGGATCGGCCCACTCTCCAAAGCCCAGGTTGACGAGTGGCTCCAGGTTTGTCATATGTGAGGAGGATGAGTGAAATGAGCAGAGAGATAACAGGTTATTAGGGAGTGCCCCAGCTCTTTCTTTTCACTTGCTCATTTGCCTGTGACTTCCAGGAAATAGTTGGACTGAAAGAAGGTGGAAATAGGCAAAGGGTGGGGGCAGCTCTCTGTACGCCGTAAGTTGAGACGGTCCTGAAGTGGTGAGCAGTAATGGAAGTGTTGGCCAGGCATGAGAGCCACCATGTAAGGCCCTGAGGAGTGTCTAGGTCACTCAGGAAAGTTGCATTGCCTCCTTTCCTGCTGAGCCCTTAGAGATAGAACTTCTGCCCACAGCTTGCCTTTCTGTAGGAGAGATGTGGCCTCCTCAGTCTGAGTCCAGGCAGCTTTCCCCTCACCTCTGGGGGAACCACCAGGACATGAGGCCCAGGAGCAGCCTGGTCCTGCCTCCTGCAGCCAAGGGAGATTGACCCTCCTCTCCCTTTCCAGGAGCATGACACGACTCTGCTGAAATTTGTTTCTAAAAATAACCCCGGATCCAATCCAGCTGCTAAAAAGCCCCTTTGTTCCCTTGGAACCAAAATGTGGAAAAATCACAGCAGCCCCAAGAAAGGCAATCTATGTTGTCCAAGAGAGAAGACATACTTGCATGTCACTCCCCAGCATCTGCGTTTGTCTATGGCCTAGTAGCTTCCTGTTCCAGTTCTAAGGGGTGAGACGCAGATACCCTGGCAAACTCTGATCCTGAGACTTTCCCACCATTGGGTGGGAGGGATGGGGGAAGCTGCTAGCTCCCCTGCATGAAGCAACAGCCCTCTGGGTGGCACTGTCACCCCCACCTGAAGTCCTCTCTGGGCCTCCTTAACCAACAGAAGGATGCGGTCAGCGTTGCTTTTATCCTCTACCTTTTTTTTTTGAGCTTGAGCATGTGTGCGCGCACTCTCTCTCTCTCTCTCTCTCTCTCTCTCTCTCTCTCTCCACACACACACACACACACACACACACATACCCGCCCTGCAACCTCTGTCTCTCTGAGTCACAGAAGGACACAGAGGTAACCTGGGCCAATGTGACCCAGATTATTTAGAAAAAGGTACCTTCCTCTTGGCTCTGGGCCCAAGAGGCTGTGTTTTGTTTCCTTTCGTTCTTTCTTTTTTTTTTTTTTAAGTACGAGGGATCAAACCCAGGCCCTCACACACGCTAGGCAAGTGCTCCATCCCTGAACTGTATCCCCAAGTCCCCTTTCTCATCTTGATAATATTGATGCTGTTTTAGGATGAATTTAGGGGTGACATTGACCTCTCAGACACATTCCTGCTTCCTTCCATGCATTTTTTTCCTGCCTACACCCTGGAGCTTCTTCTCTTCATCTGGGTGCATCCTGTGGTCTCTGACAAAGGCTGTTGCTGAGAAGTCCAGATGATCAGGAGCAGACCATCAACTGTGTCGACTCTCAGATTCACTGTTTGGAGAAATCTGTCTTGTCTACGGGCCCTACCCTCTTCCTGCCTCCTGAAGGCATCTGGCCAAAATTGATCAGTTTTGCCAACATTGTCACAGCATATGCTAGACAATGTGGCCATTTCAAGACTGAGAGGTCCAGCATCATGGTATGTTTTATTTTTATATTTTTGGATCTCAAGTGCAGGGGGCTGAGTCAATCATCCTATGGATTCATGGCCCATTTAGTCTTCAGTCCTTATGAGGCTTGCTCAATCTTTCCCCATATCCTATTTCTGTTCCCTTCTCTGCCCATGAGCAGCATTCTAATGTGCTAAAATGTCTTTTTATTTAAATATGACCCTTAAAATGGATAGCATTGCTTTAGATGCATATGTTTAAAGTTTTTATAAAAGCTGTGAAATCTTTTTTCTTCCACTAGGCACTGCATTTTTAAGATCGCCAGTATTATCATGTGTGTACATCTAACCTGTGTCTCTAACTGTTGGATAACATTCCATGTTTTCTAGCTTGTGTATCTTAGCTGTCCATCACTGGGAGAATGGATTTCAGGTTGCTTCTAGCTCCCCCTCTCCACAGTGAGTCAGTGAACATCCTTACACGTGCTGCCTTCAGGCCCTTATGAGAATTTCTTTGGGAAATGCACCCAGGAGTAGACACTGGATAGTTGGTATTTAACTAAGAAGTACATGGTTTCTCTGAGAAGGACAAATGAATTCTAGATTCTTGAGATCCAGAGGGTCGAGAATTGACACATTTTCTCCAAATAGTTACTTTGATTCTAGCACTCCAGGGTTTTGTTTTGTTTTTTAACTCTCTCTCTCTCTCTCTCTCTCTCTCTTTTGGTACCAGGGATCAAACCCAAGGGCACATAACCACTGAGCCACATCCCCATCCCTTTTTATCTTTTTAAATTTTGAGTCAGGGTTGCTGAGGCTGGCTTTGAACTTGTGATCTCCTGTCTCAGCCTCCTGAGCCAACAGGAGCACAGGCGTGCATCTCCACGCCCAGTCTTGAACTACACTTCTGCGCCAAACTGAAGAAGATGCTTTCAGAGTAGACTTGGGGAGAGGGAGAGGGAGTAACTCACAGCCTTGTGTACACCCCTTCTCTTTTGGAAAGGAAGGACCCAGCAGAAACCAGAACTTGGGGAAGGGAACACCCACCAGAAGCTTGGTTCCAGCTTGAGCTAGCTGGGTGTCAACTGAAGGTGCTGGGGCCAGGTCACAGAGAGTCATCCTGTGGTCAGTGTGGAGGCCTCATCTTGGTGCCTGGTGCTCACTTGGCTTCCTGGCATGGGTGTGGCTGTTAATATGATGATAAGAAGTGCCACCTACCACCTGAACTTGAGCCAGCACTCTCTGCCTCTGACCTTCTTCCCATGCCTCCAAAGGAGGGCGTGTGCTCAGGTCAGTTCTGCAAAGCAACAGTCATTGGAGCAGAAATTAGGGCACGGTGAGCATGGGCAAGGAAGAAAGAAGTGAGGGCAACATGAGGGTGGCCGCCAGACCTGTGCAATAGGAACTGGCCAGGGTGGGCTGGAATCTGAGTCATGGAAATAAAGGGCCTATAATGTGGAGGGGTGCAGAGCAGCCTCTGTGTGGCTTCCTAGCTCTGGAGAAAAGGGCTAGCCCGGGCTGTTTCAAGCCAGCAGCCTGCCATCTCACCAGTTTTCTTGGCAGGGCACAGCCCTTTTGGAAGCAGAGGAGAGCCTGAGAGAAGAACAAAAGCTTGAGAAATTCCAAGTGATACTCAGGAATTGGCCCTGAGAAGGATCCCTCCGTGCCCTTTCCCAGACCACAAGATCAAGGGCATGACACGATAATGCGGAGGAAAACCCACATCCTCACTCCCGGGCTCTTCCCAGGTGGGAATCCTGTGTGCTTGGAACCGTGCCTGTCTGCAGCCCAGTGCATTCCGGCTCAGGGTCCTGGTGAGCAGAGGATGAGGGCGAAGATCCGGGAGGATGTCTGCCCCTGATGAGCTGTAGGTGTTCCCTAACTTGTGTCAGAGCCTTTGAGGGGACCTGAGCAAGGGACAGACGGGTTTGTATGGGCCTTCTCATCAGGGTTTAGGACAAAACGCACAGGTTTGTTTCAATTTCTAATTGCATGGGTCTTGTACCCAAGACAGGTTGGCTTTGGATTCAGACCAGGGCACAAATCCTGGCTCCCTGAATCTCTATGTCCCTGCTATAAAAGGATGTCCTTTTTATAGGGCTGTTAGGATTCAGTGACATAGTATAAGTAAAAATGATAATAACTACCGTGTATTCCTAGACACTATATAATGTTTATGTTAATGTTATGTATTTAACCTCTTGCTGATTTAACATAAAACATATAGTATGGCACCTAGCATACTTTAAGTGCACAAGAACTATTTGTTCCCTCTCTCCCCACACCCCGTTCCTACCTCCCTTGGGATGAGGGAGACTCTGGAATAGAGGAAAGACAAAAGGCGCTGCCCCGACGCAGTTTTCACATTCAGCTGGGTCCATCCACACGTGGAACCAGGCTGCTTCCCTCCCTCAGGGCCTTCCTTCTTCACCCTCACCCATCACATCCTGCCTGGCAGATGCTGACACTCTGGCCAAGTGTCCCCGAATGCTACCAACTTGCCCCTGAGCAGAGAGGCTTTCAGCCCAGTGAAGAGGACAGGGCAGGGCATGAGTCTGCCCCAGGGAGCAGCCCGCTCCCCACCCTCACGCAGCCGGGGCCAGAGTCACTAGAGTCACTTACTATTCCAGTCAGGTCTGTCTGCCGCACTGTACCAGCCTGAAGGCCTAGCCCCCACCCTGGCCTGCCACTTCTTTCTCCCATTTCTACACACATTTGGTTTCCTGTGCCTCACTAGAAAGATGAGCAAGGGAGGTTCAGGGGGTGCGTGCCTTCCATATCTTCAAAATGGTTACCCCTTCCTTCATAGGCTGGGGATGGATCTCGTCTTTAGCACTCCGGGAAGGCTTCTGAGAGCTAGGGATTCCTTGGACAAAATTGGAGGCAATTAGAATCAAATGTCTGGCCGCTGTTGATGTTGAGGGCTTAGGGGAAAAGGTTTTTGTTTCTGGCAGATCCTTATTTCCAGAACTTACTAGTGAGCCTCTGCAGGTTGGCTTATTAGGAAGAGCGAAGTCCTGGGAAGCTCAGTGTATATGGAAGCAGGAGGGGCTCTGTTTTGCCCTGTTCCCTGGGAGGAGATAGTCCACTCTGAAAGGGAGACAGTTACGAAAGGGTGAGCCTCTCCTCCAGATAGAAGTGGTCTCTCCAGACACCTGTGTTTTAAAGGGCCTTCATCAGAAAACTAAGGAGTGATGTGTAATAAAGGGTCCCAGGCACTTTGGTGAATCCTAGTATTATGCCTAATTATAATGTACCAATTAAAAAAAAGGGAAAAATTTAAAATAAATTAAATTGAAAGGGGGAAAAAGAAGAGTACCAGGCAGTTAAGGGCTCTGACCTGCCAAAGACCAAATCACACTTTATCTCCCCTGCCCTCACCATCTTCATCTGTGAGGTGGAGGTCACAGCTGTCCTACCTAGAATGCACATGACAGTGTTTTTGCATGACATCTACAAATTATAGAACAGATGTTACAGAACTTGAAGAGGAAAAATGTTAAAAAGGACTTAATATAGAGTAATGATTTCTTCTCCCAGGAGGAAGGGATGAGAGAGTTTGCACTTTTATCCTATTATCCTCTAGGTTTGCAAAATTCCAGAAATGGGGAGTAAGGGAAATACCTTACCCAGAATGCCCCAAGGTGAATGACTAATGCTGACCTGACGAGAGATAGTGCCTCCCAGGCTAAAGCGGTGTGAGCATTTCCAGATTATTCTTTAGCAGTTGCCTAATAAGGTTAAGGGCCAGGCAATCTCAGCAGTTGCAAAGAGCTCTTATTCTAGAGAGCTCAAAGAAAAACATGCACCGTGACATGCTGCCTAATTGCAACGGAACTTGGAACTTCAATAGAGATATCCCACCTTACACTGCCTCCGTGACAGCTGGGTTCTTAACCGACTGCATGTCTCTAGATCATCCTGGAGCATACACACCTCCTCGTTTCTTTTCCACATTTCGTTGTTTTGTTTTGTTTGCAGTACTGGGGATTGAACCCAGGTGCACTCTACCATCGAGCTACATCGCCAACCGTTTTTATTTTGAGACAGGGTCTTGCTAAATTGCTGAGGCTGGCGTTGGACTTGTAATACTCCTGCCTTAGCCTCCCAGGTCTCTGGGATTACAGATGTGCCTCACTCTGCCTGGCTCATATGCGTTCTTTAGCCCCATGTGCTCTAATTTTATGTGCCCTTTTCCTTTGGTGGCCTGTGTAAGCAGAAGAATCACTCCCCTTTGGTTCCCTGAGGAGAGGTTCCTCTTATTCTCCAGAGACCTGGGGCACATGTGCTAATGGTTACAACCCAGCTAATGGCTATTATTAAAGAAGGTGCCTTGGAATTTCCATTCTTTTGAGTGTGGGAGGGCGGTTCCTCACAAGAAAAGAAGGAGGGGCACATGGAGCTTAGTGTCCTTCTGCTTACAGGTCTTTACAACAGAAGTTCATTCATGTCAAAGTAAGCTTTCTCCTATCACGTGAGTGCCCTGTATTGGACACTGGGCATCTCTCCTTGATTTTGAAGCAATAATCCCATTTATGACTTTCTTAGGATGATGTGAAAAGTTTGGGCTGATTCTTCTCCCAATTTAAAATAGGAGGAACTAGTCCTAAGAAGGCTAAGTGACTTGCCCAAAGGGTGAACATGATAAATCCGGTTCTGAATCTGCTACTGGTCATTCAACAGCAGCAACAAAATATTAATTGAACACCCACTCTGTGCTGGTTCTTTTCTAGGAACGAGGTAGAAAACAAGTGATCATGACAAGTGGAAGTCCCTGTCTTCCAAACTCTGTAGTGGGTGGAGGTGAAATCTTCTGATTCCCAGTTTCATGCTCTGTCGATCTTGTCTCCAACATCCTCTTGAAAGGTTAAGGAGTTCTGGTTAAGGGTCAAGATGGGTTTCTGGCTGTACTAGGCCCTCCCCTTCCTTCCAGCCTTGGAAGAGAAGCTAAACTAAAGGGAAAACCCTGGTAGGGGCTACTTTCCAAGATAGCCAGTGGAGACCTGAAACTACAGATAGTAAGGACCCTATAAATACATCACGCTTATTTCATAAATGTGCATACCTATGATAAAGTATAGCTTTTAAATAGGCACAATAAGAGATTAACAACAATAAAATAGAACAACTATAGCGACGTACTGTAATAAGTTACATGAATGTAGCCTCTCGCCTGCTCCCATCCCCACCATTCTCTCACAAGATATATTATACTATATTCACTCTTCTTTCCTTGGGACTGTGGATAAGGAGGGAGTACTGTGTGCCTGATCCAATGTGAATAAAGCGAGTTTGACCCACTGCCTCAGATTCTTTTCAGACCTTGTTCCCCAGATTCCCTGATGACATCCAAAAAGAAAAGAGAGTGTGGTATTGAAACAGACAGACAACCGCTTGCTTTACTCTGTAAGTCAGACTCTTAAAATCTATGGTAACAGGGGCTACAGGGACACCGTACAGGAGCCCGGATAACAACCTCCATCCCAGAGGAACTGTGGGGAACAGAATTGATTGGAAGCAGCAGGGATTTTGGTCACATGTGATTTTGAAGAAAGTGATTTACAAAAGAATCAAACTCTTATCAGATGGTTTTTTTGTACTTTTTACCTTGTAGAAGTGAGGATGTTATCTGTTTATTAGACAAGCTGATGAGAACTCCTCATCACCTGGCCACTAAACTCAAGTTGGTGGGGATGATTGAACCAGGACTGCGGGCCATTCTTGTGCTGCACTCAGGAAGAGCCCCTTCATGTTGGCATGGCTAGTGTGTGGCTCCTGCATGACACACAGCCAGCCCCTGCCTAAAGCTGAACACAGGGCTCAGGATCAGACTTCCTACTTTTAGCCCACTGTGTCCTCACTCACACGTAGCTCCTCCCCATACCTCAGTCAGCTAGTTCTGAGAGGTAACGCTTGTCTTGTTGGTGGGGAAATACCACTCTTTCCTCTGAGCATTTACTGTGTGGACTTGAGGCCCTCTGATGCTATCACATGCAGATGAGCTTGTCTCTCCCGGTGTCCTTGCTGGGGCCCCATGCTCTAGCTGAGCTGATAGCTGTCTTATCCCTCCCACACTAGAGAAACTTGAACATTCATAGGCTTCAAACTCACTATCTTTCCTTCTCAGAGGTCCTTCTGTCCCCTTTATTTAAATAAAGTTTACCCTGTATCATAAACTGTCAGTGTTACTCTCTCTTTTCCCCCAAAAACCTCTTGGAGGTGGATGGGGCTTAGCCCCAAGAAGGAAACTTGATTCCTGACTTATTGACAACTGCCATCAGCTGCCTAATTTCCATATAGCTGAAGGATGAATATTGAAAAGGTCCTCAAAGGCTTTGGGCATCTTCAATCAAGTTGTCTTCCTCATTTGTAAATGCCTGCTTTGGAAATGGGGAAGGTATGGGGTATGGGAGAGGGTGGCAGACTGGCAGGTCACATGGGTCTGATGTCCTTTTTCTAACTCATCTCATCTTTTGCAGGTAAGGCCAGACTAAAGGGTCCCGTAGTGGGTCCCTCAAATAGGAAAAGCACTAGAGCCTTTTATTCCCAAGTCACTAAAGTTGTGGGGTTTGTATGACTTGCTTTAGGAGAGGTAAGACCTGAAGACTGGGGTATATCTAAAAGACTTCTCTACATTGCAGTTTATGAGCTACTGGTCCCTTCCAGGGAAGAGGACATTCCTTGAGTCAGTTCCGTCAATTCAGGCCTCAGTTCAGCTCAGACATCAACTGTCACCTAAACCCTTGTTCTAGAGTGGGTACAGTCTGCCCTTGTGGATGCTGGATCCTCATGGCTGTTCTAATTGTTTCTTTTTTGTCTATCTTGAATCTTTATTCCAGAGATCCAGCTGTCACCGGTATCCAGGGAGTCCTCCTCTTCTTCCTCCTGCTGCCACTGTACCACCACAGTTGCTGGTTGTTGCCAAGGTTGCCTCCATGGTAACATGTACATCCTGTTTACACCTCCATCTGGGCAAGTCAGTCTAAACTAGGAACCTACCTACCCTGGACAGCCACTTCATCACCACCCCGGGGGACACCTATCATCGTGACACAAGGTCCGTCTTCTACTCAGTTCCCCCTTCCTCTTCCTCCTCTCATTGCCAGGCTTCATACAGAAGAAAGGATCTAGGCTCGGGGTCACTACCCTGAAGCTGACTGCACAAGACATAGTCAATCTATATTCTGACCGGGCCCCCAGAGAAGCAAGAAGCAGGCAGAAGCGGGGACAAGAAGGCGGGAAGCACTGATTGGTTGAAGGGCAGCAC
This sequence comes from Aplodontia rufa, assembly GCA_004027875.1. NCBI lineage: Eukaryota > Metazoa > Chordata > Mammalia > Rodentia > Aplodontiidae > Aplodontia > Aplodontia rufa. The sequence continues at coordinate 42,369 of PVKS010006880.1, read as the reverse complement.
CGCATCTTCTCTGGTTGAGGGGCTGGTAACTGCAGGCAAAATGACGAATCCATTGGAACATAACTTGCCGGCCAACTCGATAGCCGAAAGCCATGAAGGGGAATTTGGCTGCACATTAACAGACCTGAAGAAGCTCATGGAGCTGCGTTCAGCTGATGGACTGAACCAGATCAATCTCCGATACGGAGGTGTACAGAATCTCTGCAGTAGACTGAAAACCTCCCCCGTGGAAGGTAAAGGCCATTTCAGGGGTGGTGGAATTGGAGAAAGGTTGCTAATATCTCACGATATTGTTTTCCAGCCCCTAGGGAAGGTACATTTCGGGAGATCCCACTCATGTATTTTTGTCTGTTGGGAAAAGTGCGGCATCTGAAGCTCTAAACGGAGGTGCGGTCATAAAGAGCCACTTTCCTAACCCCCCAAAAAATGATATTTAGGGACTGAGGCATTCTCTGAAGATCATTCTTTTCCTCTTTTTTCTATATCCAGTATACAGAAAGGAAGATATTTACCTTGTAAATGTTTACGTTGTAAATGCTTCTATCAGCAAATAATCATCTAGTCCATTATTCTGTACCAGTCTTTGATTAAAAAGAGTTCCAAGATATAATTCTTCCTCACACTGATCTTAAAGCGTAATGGAAGCGGGAGGGTACAAAAAGAGTGAATAGTCCACCTACACATTCAGGTACCTTGTTATCACAGAGATAGGATGCCTAGTCATAAAGCACCCATAGCTTTGAATCACCTACTGTTGTCTGTCAGGGAATTATACATGATTTTTCCCAGTCCTGCCTGATACACTATTAATGTAGTTCTTCTTTATTCTTAAAAGAGAATAAAAAAAAAATCCAGCTTCATGCATGTCTATAGCTCAGCCCCCAAATGCCCAGTGCATCTTGGGTTACAAAATTTTGCCTAATCAAAATGTAGAGAGAACAAAAGGGAGCTTGCTTTCTCATTTTTGCCCGAATACTTTGTAGCAAATTCTTTCTTGGCCCTGTGTGTCAGGCAGTCCATGATTGAGGAGCATGAGACAGAGCAAAGTTAAGTTAGTCACTTAGAGTCTAGACTCCCTCCCGCCTCAGGGCTGGGGATGGACCCCAGGGACTCCTTGTGCATGCTAAGCAGGTACTGTACCACTGAGCTACACTCTCAGCATGAGTGTAGACTTTGTGATAAAAGAGAGAGATTTTTACACAGATATGTGCACATTGCCTATCTCTTTCTCCCTCTCTCTCTCTCTGTCTCTGTCTCTGTCTCTTCATTACAACCTAAGGGAGCTTCCCTATATGTTCTCTTTACTATTAGAATTCAGTTTCCTCTCTCATAGGCTTTGACTTCATTTACAAGTTGATAGCACGGAACAGTTTACTCAGCCTCCCTGAGTCTGTTTCCTCTTTGAACATAACATTGATAATACCTAACCCACAGAGTTATTGAGATTAAGCCATATATGGCATCTCTATGTACAAACTAACTTAGAAGTGTTCAATAAATTATTTTTCCCAGATTAAATGAAAGCCATGTGTCTGGAGGTATTTGCCAGAATACGAATACCTGTGAAGTGTGATTAACCGCAACTACTTTCTATTTCCTCCACTCACTTTAGGATCGCCAAAAAAGACCTGGTGAAATGGCAGTGCTTAGTTCCTTTCATGTGGCTTAGTCTCTGCCTTCTTGTTAGTATCTAATGACTGCCCTTTGGGCCTGCCTGGCTCTTGTCAGCTGAATTTCTTTATTCAGTACCTTTACAGCAGTATCGACCTCAGTGAAAGTATCTACTTAATTACGTTCTCCCTGAGATTAGGCAGTGTTTGAAGCAGGATCTTTCTTTTTCCATTCTTGGGCTGTTCTGGTCAGTTGTTTCTTTCACCAGATGCAACTGGGGTTCCAAATAAAGTACAACCTGGGGAGCTCCTAATAGCAGAATCCAGACTTTTCCCCAATTTTCCATTTTTCCAAATCCTTTCCTATAGCTACAACAATTTACTGTCTGATTCCCAGAGAGCTTCCCTTCCAAAGGCCAACATATGTTCTACTTTCTTGCAGCATTGAATATTAGATGTTATAAACATAGTTAATGCTCTTGGATTCTTTACCAGTTCCAGTTTCAGTCATAGCTAAAAGTTGCCCCTTCTGATGGCAGGTGCCTCTCTTGCTACAAACCCTGGTGGTGTCAACATCTCAGGATTCCTACCACTGGCAGAGTTGTCTGCCGTCATTCTCCTGCTTCCTTAGATCCCAAATACATATCCTCATTTGTTTTCATGTAAGATTTACCATAGGGTTTGTATTGCAGTTAAGGAGGCAGGGTATTGAGAAACAACCTTTCCTTTAGTAATTTTTAGCCCCTAATTCCAATAGTGACCTCCTGGGATACAAGACAAAGGGATAGGAACAGGAGACATGGAACAGCTAAGACAAGGGAGCCTCTACCCATGCAAGAGTGAGGCTGAGCTACTCAGCTGAGCTACAGAGAAAAGAGCATCCCCTCTGGGTACCCCCTTGAGCCAATGCTATTTACAGCCAGCTGTTTCACAGAAGACCACACTTACGTGCCTGACAGCCTACCATAATTTTGTTACCTGTGGGAGACTCTGCAGACTAGTAATAGGAATGAAGCTTGAATTCTAGTGGGAAACCAAGGTGAAGTAAGATTGGGATGATTGGAGCTGGTTGCTATGATGCATACCTGTGGTCCCAGCTACTCAGGATGCAGGGGCAGGAAGATCTTTGGAATCCGTGAGTTCAGGACCAGCCTGGGCAACATATAGTGAGACCCTATCTCAAAAAAATGATGGGGGAGGAAACTGGTTCATAGATATGATCCTTTTCCTCTATTTTCTGGGGACTGATAGCATGTTTAGAATATACACTGACAGATTTCTTTCTTGTTTTTTTGTTTTTTGACTATAGCTCCTAAGAGGCCTCATAGAACTTGAGATTTAAAACATTTTTGACACTAACATGGTTTTATTAGCCTATATTTATACAATTTTATTTATTTATTTAAAGAGAGAGAGAGAGAGGAACAGTGAGAGAGAGAAAAAGAATCTATTTTATTTAGTTTTTTAAATTGGAACAAAATTTATTATATTAGGCATAAAATTAAATGTGAATTTACTATAAGAACTGTAAACGTAAGACAGAGACTTAAAAACAACAGCAAACGGCACAGCTACAGTTACACCCAAGCTGTCATCATTATTTTTCCAAATCATGTTTTATAAAATTTATTTAGTTTTTCATGTGGCTTTTGTTGCTCCAACACTTTGTTGTGAATGCAGCGTTGGGGTTTGAATCTGTGTCCCTCATGTATGCCACGCAAGCTCAATGCCAGGCAAGCTCTATAACCGCTGAGCCACCACTCCGGCTTCTATTTACACAATTTTATAGGCAGGTGGGACTTAATTTTAATGCTCTCTCTCCTGACTAAATGGTTTAATGACTTGCCTAAAGGTATTACTGCCAGTAGAAGGTGATGGAAGAGCTCGCATTCTCTGGCTCAGTCACATGCTCTGCCCTCTCATATGCTAAAGCAGCAACAGAGACTCTCAGAAGCATGCAAAATTTTCAATTTTGTTTTGCATTTTATTTTATTTTTTTATTCACTAAATATGGTCTTAAAATTAGGAGGAAATCATTATCAAACAATCAAGAACAAATGTATAATGACAAAGCAAGCCAAAGCTGATGCCATTCCATGGTTCCCCCCCTTGGACTCCCTGTGGGTCCATGTTTCCCCTGATTAAACCCCCATTTAATTGGACTTCCCGTGGAAGTTGAAGGTTCCCCTCTGAGTTGATTCTCCCATACTCCCTCCCTCTGGTCTCCTTGATATCCTTCTTGTTGCCTTCACCCTCCCTGCTCCCCTCCCTATATCCCCCAACATCCTAGGCAAGGTTCTCCCTGTTCGTGTAAAAATTCATACATGTTGAGGTTATTATTAGCTTAGCCATCTATCATACTGTTTCCAATTGTATCCTAGCTTCCACAAATGAGAGAAAACATTTTGTCCTTGAGTCTCTGAGTTTGGGATATTTCACTTAGCATAATTTTTTCCATCTCCATCCATTGGCTGCAAAAGCCATAGTATCGTTTTCTCCAATAGCCTAGTAGTATTCCATTGTATAGATGTACCAAAGTTTTTGAATCCACTCGTCCAGTGAGGGGCATCTGGGATGGTTCCTTAATTTAGGTACAGTAAATTGAGCTGCTTTAATCATTGATGAAGCCGTATCTCTATAATACGCTGATTCTAACTCTTTTGGGAAAACACCCAGGAGTGGGATAGCTGGGTCATAAGGTGGTTCCAGTCCTAATTTTTTGAGGATTCTCCATGCTGCTTTCCAGAGTGGCTGAACCAGTTTGCAGTCCCACCAGCAGTGTGACAGTGTTCCTCTTTTCCCATAGCCCTTCCAGCATCTGTCATTGTTTGTATTCTTCTTTTTGCCACTCTGACAGGAGTGAGGTGGAATCTCCATGAAGTTTTGATTTGTGTTTCTCTTATTGCTAGTGATGTAGAGCATTTTCTCATATGTTTATGGGCTTTTTGGACTTCCTCCATTGAAAAGTTTCTTTTTAGTTCTATAGCTCATTTATGGATTGGATTATTTGTGATTTTGGTGTTTAGTTTTTGAGTTCTTTGTATATTCTAGATATTGGCCCTCTGTCCGAGGTGTAGCAGGCAAAGATTTTCTCCCATTCCGTAGGTTCTCTCTTGGCACTCTTGACTACATCTTTAGCTGTGCAAAAACTTTTTAGTTTAATTGCATCCCATTCATTTATTCTTGACTTTACTGCTTGCGCCATGGGAGTCTTGTTAAGGAAGGTGATGCCAACCCCTATGTCATGTAGTGTTGAGCCTACTTCTTTTTCAAGCAATTGTAAAGTTGCTGGTTTAATATTCAGATCTTTGAACCATTTTGATTTAATTTTTGTGCAGGGTGAAAGGTAAGGATCCAGCTTCAGTTGTCTACATATGCTGTCCAATTTGTCCAACACCATTTGTTGAATAGGCTATCCTTCCACACTATGCTTTTGCCCCCTTTATCAAATATCAGATAGTTAAAGGTATGGGAGTTCATCTCAGAATCTTCTATTCTATTCCATTGGTCTTCAATTCTGTTTTGATACCAGTACCATGGTGCTTTTGTTACTATAGCCCTATAGTATAATTTCAGGTCAGGAATTGTGACACCTCCTGCTTCCTCCTTCTTGCTGAGTAAGCGTGCGATGGTGACCTGATGCCGATGTTCACAGTATGTTTCTGAGTGTGCACAGGTTAGCTGGAGTAGGAGGAGTTGCCCCATACAGTTGAGTCGACTGAGGAGGACATGGAGGTGCTCAGCCATCTCAGCCTTCAACAGCAACCAGAAACCAGGCTGAAAGGGTGAGCAGAAGGTGGAAAATCTAGGGAAACAAGAGGGGTTGGAGGAGACTTGAAAGAGGACACATGCCTAAATATAGTGACCAAAGATTCCAGACCTTATGGATATGTGTAAACAAAAGCTCAGATGGAGGGTGAGGCTCCAGCTCCTGAGTTACTGTGTTGCCTTGGGTCTGTCGGGAGGGAAAATCTGAATATTTTGTACCAATGGAATCCTGTTAGTGTGCTTGCTTCTTTCCTGAGTCCATTTTCATCCCCTTCCTATTATTGTCTCTTCATCTTCCCCTGTCTCTTTGCCACCCCAGCCTCTGCAATCTCCGAATATCCAAGAAGTTCAATTGACTCAGGCCAGAAGATAGCTGCCTATCTTGTGCATGGTCCCCAGGCATCCAATGTCCTTATGAGAAGGAAAAACCCTTGATGAGTTAGGAATGAGAATTACCTGTGGCTTGAGGTGAAACAAGAAGAGATATTTTCCTTAGGTTTATTTTCCCTTTACAGGTAAAAGAAGGGAGGATCCTAGATTAGGGATTCTTTGGTCTAGGTAGACGATATTACATATTCTTTCCTCCCCGTAGAACCTTCCCATGTTGGGCCTCAGTTACGCTACCCGATTTAGGAGGAAGGATGATGCTTTCTGAAGAGCAAGGCCAGCAGTCACAGGGAGGGTCTGGTCCTAGACCAGAAAGGGCAGAGAAGGGCAGTCTTGAATAAATAGAAAATATAATAGATCATTAATGGTGGGACTAAAGACAATCTCTGAGTTCAGATGTAGAAGGATATTGGTAGGTCTATTTCACATTCCCTTTGTACCCTTCCATTGTCCTTTCTTCTCTGAAAAGTGTGGTGTGATGGTGGATAACTGAATCTTCTGATTCCCTTTCAATAATGTGGAACAAGTATTTAATGCCCACTCAGTGCTAGAGGCACAATGGTGAATGTGACAAGCACAGTCCCTCCTCCTATAGAGCTTAGAGAAATTGCATACAAATAAATGAAAGCAGTTCCAGGAATCTCGGCATAGTGCTGTGTGGGGAAGAACAGGGTATCTTGGGAACACACAGTATGGAAACCTGAACTGAAGGGACTGCGTGGAAAGGAAGGGAGCTCAGAAGCTGGAAATGGAACCCCTGTATCATCTGAGGATTGCCTGGGGAAGCTCTAACGTGACCATGCTCTATGGTAAGTGTATCAATTCCTGAATGCTCCTGGCTCATGATGCAAGGATCTTTGCCTTTCATAACTGCTGAATATCTTCTGGGTTTGGGAAGCTGAAACTCTTTGGGAAATAGATCGCAGGAGAAGAAAGATCTGTTTTAAGACAGCCCAAATTATGACTTTCCTTCATTACCTTCAGGTTTTAGATTAACATCTCCTGCCCCCCTTAAGATCTGTGGCTTGAGGCTGCAGTGGTGGCTCGGCAGTTATGGCGCTTGCCCGGCATGGGCAAGTACACGGGTTCCAACCCCAGCACCCATGTCCTTGTCCTTGCTGGGACATTAGAACTGGGCTCTTCTTCAGCGTGGTGATTGAAATTTCTTTTCTTTCTTTTTTCTTCTTTTGGTGGTGCTAGGGGTAGAATACAGAGCCTCCTGTGTGCTAGGCAAGCACTCTACCACTGAACTACATCTTTAGCCCTGAAATTTCTAGTAGTGTTTTCAGTCTGAAAAAAAAAATCAAACACATATCCACCATAAGCATTCACCTACAGTACTTTTGTACTACTAGTAGTACTTCTGACACCGATATTATTTATATAATAAGATATGCCACCCTATAAGTAGATGAGGTCACATAAAATGTTCTGATATTTTCCCACACTCCAACAGATGGATATATCCCCCACTCCCACACTCAGAGACACACCACTGCTTTAGAGACTGTTAGTGTTGGGGGAGGTGGAAGAGATATGAGAAGAAGACCCCAGCTATCTTCTTTGATTTTCTTCCCTTTCTTTGAAGCTCATCACTTTGAGGTTGAAAGTGTAGCTGCTGTCTACCTTCATTCCCTCTGCCATGTAGTGCTGCCCTTGAACTCTTTCCCTGCCTGTTCTAAGGATGCCAGATTTCTTGATAACCACTCATCTGAGCATGACTGTAGCATCCTGTGGACCACTCTGTCCATCACACTTTGGGCACATATATTAGCACTAATTTTAAGATGTGAGCAAGACTCACCACAAGAATATCTTGGAAGAATATCTTGGAAGGAATGGAGGTGGGTAGCCCAGCTCAAACAGCAAGAAAGGGGCCATCTTCATTGTGATATTAAGTAGTAGAGTCAAGGCCGATAACTTCATCAAGAAATTCTTAGTACTTGGTAGAAGGTTGTTGGAAAGGTTTGTTTTGTTTTGTTTTGAGACAGGGTTTCAATAAGTTACCCTAGGCTGGCCTTGAACTTGTGATCCTCCTGCCTCAGACTCCATAGATGCTGGGGTTATAGGCATGCGCCATGGAGCCTGGCTCAGAAAGGTTTCATAAAACATGGGGGAAGCTGCATTATCAACCAGATGGTAGACGAATGGGGAAGACAGAAGAGTGAAAGTGCCCTCCTTCTGTCCCTCCTCCCCCATAGGGAATTCCCTGGTGAACTCTGGGAGTTTCCTGTCTGGTTTGAGTTACATGCCTAGGACTGAATTAGGCCAGGACAGCTGTAGGCACTTTCTTCTCAGTCCAACCCTAGCCCCATGAATTTTTCTACCCAGGCCTTGGTTGTCCAGAACTGGGCTTCTGGCTTAGCTGGCATAATGCTCATGGGGGCGGCAGGGTGGTGGGGAGTCAGATCTTAAGGGGAATGTGTGACCAAGTCTGCCCCCCCATCCCCACCGGGCCTAGAACCTGCGTACCTCTGGCAGCTCAGCTGCAGCTCTTACAAATATCTTTTGAGTTTGGTTTGATTTCATTTTTATTTATTTATCTATTTTGCTGTGCTGGGATCAAACCCAGGGCTTACACATGAGAGGCAAGCACCCTTCCACTGGGCTATATCCCCAGCCCTGGTTTGTTTTTAACTTGCTCGTTGCCTTGAAGTGAACCATCAGTGGGGTGGGAGGAGGATGGCATTCCCTCCTTGGCTGAGGCAAGCATCACGTCTACTCTTAAAAATGGGCCTTTCACTCTTTTTATTTAGCTCCAAGGTGTGAGCCCTGGGAATGTGACACTGGATGGAAGGAAGCACATGCATGCAGTTCAGGAGAAGGTGACAGAGCAGAGGGCTAAGGAGGGCGCTTGGGAAGCTCTCTATTCCCTGTGCCAGAGCTGGAGCTTTTTAAAAGGCCTAGAGCAGGGGACGGATATCGGGCGGTTTGCCCTGAGGAAGCTGTTGTGCACTGGAATGAGGAAGGGAGAGAGGTTGTTTTCTGGTCCAGCGTCCTCTGCTGCAACCTTGAGTTGATTGCTTTGTCTGAGGTGCTAGGAGTTTCGCAGATAGAGAATGCATGGCATGGGTGTGTTGAGCTGAGATGCTCAAGTGGGGAAGGTGCCAACCTGCAGGCCCCCTGATCTCAAGCCTCCCTTCTCCTTAATCCATGGTTTTAGGGTTGTACTTGAAAGGTATCTCCCCACCCATGCTGGGATGGAACCCAAAGCCTCACACATGCTAGGCAAGCTGCTGACTATTGAGCTGCATCCCCTGCCCTTGAAAGGTATGTTGGTGTCTGTGCCAAAGAAGACTGCCTTCAAATCACCCACTTCTGTGTGCTATCTGTGTGGGAGAGGCTTCTGCTGCCTCCTTTGGCAAGGTATCATAACTCAGACAGCTGGGAAGTCCCTCATAATGTCTGACCTAGCTCCACCCTTCTGAGGCTGAGCCGGTTCTGATAAAGGGTGCTCTGGCCCCATCGTCCTTGGTGTCCTGCTGGGGCCCTTCCCTGGGTTGAACTACACATATCCTCCCAGACCATGGGTCCTGCCCAGGCTCACAGCAGACTCAAATGTTCCACAGCTGCTGGCACATCCTGCCCAGCTTGGGCAGGGGCCTTGCAACTCCCAGCCTGGGGTGGGGGCAGTGACTTCATGGCCTAAAATTCTCTGTCTCTCCCAGCTCCTACGCTTGGTCTGGTTATTGGGGCCAAAATCATTCCCTGCTTGGGTGGGGCTTTTTCTCTCATGTTCTTAGGGACAAAGTTTCCTCTTATTCTCCTTATGAATTTCTCGGGGAAACCCTTTTCCTGTGTTTCCAGTATCCTGTCCTTGCCAAGTCTTCCTTCCCCTTTCCAGAGGCTGTGTGAGTATTTAAGAAGCCACTGCAGAGAGCAGGGCCCAAAACATTTTTCTGGGCTGGACAAGTATTTATGTGAAATTACAACTGCTGAGATCAGGACCTGAAAGCCTCTCTGGAGCTGAAGGAATTGGAATGAAAAGGCCAAAATTGGGGATTGGCTGAGCTCCCAGCCCCACATGGCTGTCCCGTGCAGCACCACATGTCAGAGAGGATTCCCAACTCGCCCCACCCTTCTGCAGGGCATGCTGGGAACTAGAGCAGCCACTTGACTTAAAGTAGCTACTGTACAAGATCATGGTGACTTAAAAGTGGAACAGAGAAATGAATGGACAACTGCAAAAAGGAATCAGCTATGTGATGTGACTTTGGGGGCGTCTGGGCAAGTGCAAGCCTGACCTTTTATGGTTTCCATAATGTGCCTTTCTTCATTCACCCGGATCCAAAAAAAAGGCCTAAGGAGTTTGTTTTGAGCACAGAGTTTGTAGGTTGGACTCTGATGGACCTGATATCATCACCCCTCAGGACAGGAAAAAGACAGGACTCATCATCCCTAATTGTAGACCATGGGAGCAGTGCTGGTTTGCTCAGAGGCATAAAGGAAAGCAGCACATGGGCCTGTCCCCTCACACCCTGTTTGCTGGGACTAAAGAGCAGTCCCAGGAGGCAGGACCTTCAGTGCTAAAACCTGGCAAGTCCCAGCAAACTGGGACAAGTTGGTCACACTAGAATGAAGCCTCAGCTGAGCACAGGTGCATCCACGCCCTGCCCCTTGGGTATATGTTAACATCCAGCTGCCTCCTGTGGGGGATACAGACTCTTCCACTTACTACCTTAAGGAGTCCCATAACCTTTCCAGACCTTAGTTTACTTATATATAAAATGGGGTTCGCAGTAACTGCCTCCAGGAGATTGTGTTATTTGAATGAAAAGAAAGGGATGTGCCTAGTCCAGCATCCAGCACATAGTAATCGTTTAAATGTTAGCAATCTATTCATTACTCATTCATTCAGTTCATTCAACTAATTTGTGTGTGTATGTTGTGCCAGGCTGCTATGAGCCAGAAGAAGAAATCCTGCCCTTGTGGAGGGGGACAGCTAGACAATAAATGACTAAATCGTCCCGCATATTAGGAGAGAGACCTGTGATGGGCAACATTTGAGCAGGGCGAGGGGGTTGAGAGTGTTGTGGCAGAGAAGTTGCCATTCTAAACAGTCAGGTAGGCCAGTGTCTCCTGAGGACATCAGTGCTGGGCCTGCGGGAGGTGAAGGAGAGAGCCCTAGTCCAGGAAGAGGGAGTAGCGGTGCAGAAGCCTGAAGTCGGAGCCCGTCTGGTGTATTCAGAGAACAGAAGGAAGGCTGGCCAGGCTAGGCTAGAACTTGGTGAACACAGGTTAGAGTGGGGTGAAGGTGCGGTGGTTCCTAAGGCACTTTAGAGGCCATCATCGTAAGGTTGTCTTGCCAAGTTTCACTCCAAGTAAAAACCAGAAGATTTTGAGCAGATGAGTGGTGTGTACTGCCTTGGGTCTTAAAAAAGATCCACAGTGTTGAGAACAGACTGAGAACAGGAGAACAAGGGTGGAGCCCCAAGACCACTTAGAAGACAGCTGCAGTAATTCAGGCGAGAGATGCTGGTGGCAAGTCCAAGGTGATGGCAGTGGAAAATGGGAAGGGGTTGAGCTCTGGATAGATTTTGAAGGCAGAGCTAATAGGATTTCCTGATGAAATGGGTACAGAGGATGAGAGAGAGACAGAGAGGGTGGGAGTCAAAGGTGATTATAAGGTATTAATGTGAGCTGATAAGGGCGAACAGCCCTGCTTTCTTCATCCTGAGGTGGATTACTTAGATAGACTCTTGGGGGCAGGGATGCTGTTAGCATACCCCTTATGATATTGAATATCTGATGTCTAGGTTGACTCTCGTAATGGCCTACGAACTCTTGTTGAAGAGGGAAAGGGCATCGCCTCCCACTATGTTGTAAACACTGCTTCTTTGAGGACTATCCCATGTAGATTAATAACTTATCAGAACTCCTACTTGGCCCTCCAGCATAGTAACCCCAAATTGACACAACCCCACCATCTCTGGTTCCTGGGGAGAAAGAACTACCAGGCCCTGCCCGCTGGGCACTCTGCCCCTGCCTGCCTGGGCATCCAGATGGCCTGCCCAGAACATGTCTTCTCCAGGCCCTTGCTTTCCTTTCCTACTGGGACCTTGACTTCTCAGGGTGGAGGAGGCAGGAGCATCTAGCAAGCAGCTCAACTTGCTTCCCGTGTTTTGGCCAAACCCTGGCAGAGGTACTTGGGCACTGGGCTGCAGGAGACCCTGGATTACAGCTTGGGGCACCAGGTCCCTAACCAGCAACCTGTTCTCTCCCCTAACACTAGCACAGGAAAGTGGCTTCCATGCCCTTGATGCTGACTGCATAGTGTGGATGCCAATTGATCCCACACCCCTCAGTTTACCTCCAGGCAGGCACCTGCGTCCCCCAGGACAGATGCATGAGTATCTTAAGAGCAACCGCTGATGGTTTTGTTTTTGATGGGAAGTAGAAGCATCTCAGCCTGCAAACAATGCTCCCTTGTGTACCTATTTTCCCATTTTCAAAATCTTTTCCAACCGAAGAGCCCTTCATGCTGACTAAGTGTCAAGAAGTCCTCTGGCATCTCTGCCTCCATTTTGTTCTTCCAGCTCCTTCCAGCAAAGTATCCCCTTCCTCTGATTCTGATCCTCCCCAGCTGCTGACCTTTTATCAAGACAAAGGTTGCCCCACCCTGCCTGTGGGGATCCCATCAAACAGGCAGCCAACAGCTCCCAGTGCCAAAACCAGGACTAATCTGCTGCAGTGTATAAACAACTGGAGGGGTGCCAACTGGCGTCAGTTGCCACATTGGATTCCACCCTCGCCCTAAAAGTAACCTTTCTGGCTTCCAGTAGAGGGGCCTAAATTCTTAGGAAGGCATTGAAAATAACCCTGCCTGTCTCTTTTCCCTAGAATGTGTGCCCGGAGTGTGCGTGGTGTGTGCAGTGTCCCGTGGCTATGCACGCTGTGTGTGTGCAGTATGTTTGTATCTGTGTTGTGTGTGTGGTGTGTGTGCAGACAGGTCTATCAGCCTGCGTGTGTGTTAGTGGGGAGGATGCTGGCAGGAACTATAGGATCTGAAAACATTGTGGCTTTTCTTGTTCTCTTTATTCAACTTGAACATCAGTAGTACTTCTTTTAGTACCTACAAAGTACTTAATACTTGGTAAAGTAATAATGGGGTGTGTGGGAGTGTGTGATAGAAAATCAGGAGCCTGAGTGTCTAAAGGGTATGACTGTAAGTTGCAGTCTCAAAGCCTCTGCTCTGATAATCTGTGGTCCCTGAAACTGGCAATCAGGACATGTGGTTGGGCTCTGCCTCCCCCTTGAGGTGACCTTGAGCAAGTAGCTTGTTGTTTCTGGCCTTTGCTGTGAGCCAGTGGATGGAAGCTAAGGCTGTTCAAATCATCAGCAGCATTTCCATGTCAACATGAGAGAAAGGTCTGCGCGTATCCCAAGGAACATTTCAGTGTTTATGTTCTTAGAGCTGGAGCCTGCAGCATGCTCCCTGAAAAGTAAATGAAATTCCACATTTGGCTTAGCTTACCCTGGATACTAACAGACATGAGTGGCCCTCGTTCTGAGGCCAGCTTGTCACACTTTGCCCATTTGTTAACTAAAAGTTCCAAAACCCATGAACCCTGGGCAAACTGGGATAGTTGGTCTCCCTAGCTAGGTCTTATATTTGGGCAGATCAAGAAGCAAGGAGTCCTTTTTAAAAAAAGATCTTTGAGCTGCCTCTGTTCTCATCATTCTTCCACTCCTGTCTCCTTTTCAGGTCTATCCGGGAACCCTGCAGATTTGGAGAAACGTAAACTTGTGTTTGGACAGAATGTAATCCCCCCAAAAAAGCCCAAGACCTTCTTAGAATTAGTGTGGGAAGCCCTTCAAGATGTCACACTCATCATCCTAGAGATTGCAGCCATCATCTCCCTGGTCCTGTCCTTCTATCGCCCCCCTGGTGGAGAAAATGAATGTGAGTGTCTAAACAGCTCGGCATGACTCAGATCTTGGTTCTTTCCACTACCACCAAACCATACTTAGTATTAGTGGTTGACAAGTTATAGCATGAGCTCCCCACCCCCATCATCCAGTGGGCTCTCCAAAGGAAACTGCTAGCAGCTAGCAAGCTATTCATTCATATGACCCATTCATGTTCCAGGGTTCCCCCTTCTCCCAGCCCATCAAATCCTTATTCAGAATGCTGTGGATCCACTGCCCTTACCCAGCCAACAAAACCCTACTTCTTCAAGTGTGCCACCGTTTCCTGGCATTAGGGAAACTAGCAGGAAGAGCCTGACCCTGCTGGGACCCTAAGTTCTTACCTGTGACTCACATTGACATATTTTTGTGCTGTTTAGTGATATGCTTCTTTTGGTTTAACATAAATAGATATGATGGTGGTGAGATGACACTCAATCCTGCTCTCTTCTCATTTGCTCAGAGGATAGCTCTTCTGCCTGAGTTTTATTTTCTGCTATCCTCTTTTTAACTGTCCATTTTATAGAGCTCTGGAAGTGTGCCCCTCATTTCTTAATGCTAACAAGAGCCCCCAGTGACTATTTTCCTCCCTTCCTGGCTAGTGTGTGGCGAAGTTTCGACCGGTCAGGATGATGATGGGGAGGCAAAAGCAGGCTGGATCGAGGGGGCGGCCATCCTATTCTCAGTGATCATCGTGGTGTTGGTAACTGCCTTCAATGATTGGAGTAAGGAGAAGCAGTTCCGGGGGCTGCAGAGCCGCATTGAGCAAGAACAGAAATTCTCTGTTATTCGAAATGGTCAACTCATCCAGCTCCCTGTGGCCGAGATTGTGGTGGGTGACATCGCTCAAATCAAATACGGTGAGAGGACCATGGTTCCCAGACCTGTGTCATCCCCACCCCAATGTTGAAGGGTAGGTCCTTTGGCAAGAAGGAACTGGAATTGCTGAAAACTCAAAAAGATAAGCCCCCAAATTTGTTAGCATCTAGGGTAGAATTTAAGGAGGTTGTAGAAAGGAATTTCAAAAGAAACAATAGAAAAAAAATTCTCCCAAAGACTGTCAGACTCTGTGTCTTAAGATTAAAAGTTTAGGCCACAGGAATATGTTTGGGAGTCAATAATAGTTTGAGTTTATAATACCTGGAAAGGAAAAGGAATCTTGCCCAGAGTTGTACAGAGCTGGCGCTATCTTTATCTTTCTTTCTTTATTTATTTATTGGAGCTGGGGATAGAACCAAGGACTTTGTACATGCTAGGTGCACACTCTACCTCTGTGTCATAGCCCAGTGCTAGAGTTGTCTTTTAGAAGCTCTGTGGGTACTGCCTGGGCTGTCACTTTATAAGTGGGGCCTGCGGGAGCAGCCCTGAGACGGAATGGAGGAGTTGGAGGTCCCCACCCTCTGCCACGCTCTTACTTACTTTCCTTCACTGCCGCTTTCCCCTTTGCACATTAGGTGACCTGCTGCCTGCAGATGGAATCCTGATCCAGGGGAATGATCTGAAGATTGATGAGAGCTCTCTGACAGGGGAATCGGACCATGTCAAGAAGTCTCTGGACAAAGACCCCATGTTGCTCTCAGGTATATTCTCTGACTGCCCAAGTTTTCATTCTGTTTCCCCCAAGAGAGCCAGGTCACAGGTTCTAGACCCCACTCTCTCTTCTAGCTCTGTCCTGTCTTCTTCCCTTGGGTTCAGCTGCAGCAGTAGCATATCGGTGGGTTGCATACGAGGCTATCAGGCAACCTGAAAGAGACTTTCTGTGAAACAATTGCTGGAGTGATCTTGGAGGGACACTGATAGTCAGGAGGGGGATGAAGAGAGGACTAACCCTAAAACAGATACGTTTTCCTCCTTACCCTCACTTTGCTTGGTCTGTTCTAAATGCACCTAGCTCTTGACCTTTTCTTAGTATCTGCTAAGTGTATCCTTATCCATGGAGGGTGGGGAGTGGGTGCTATTTTTTTCTTTTAAGTTTCTGTTTCATACCAAATCATGGCTAGGAATACAAAGCAATACCGCTTTCCATCTTTTCCTTTCCCATATAGGGACCCATGTGATGGAAGGTTCTGGAAGGATGGTAGTGACAGCTGTGGGGATCAGCTCCCAGACAGGAATCATTTTTACCCTCTTAGGGGCAAGTGAAGATGAGGAAGAGGAGAAGAAGAAGAAAGGTGAGGGGCACTTGGGCATTCACAGTGAGACTCTCCTTCTCATTCCTCTGGGCGAGCTAGAGGCAAGGGCTCAGATCCGGGTGGAAAACCTGGGGGCGGGTGCTGGGGGAGGAAGAGCCTATGGAACAAGAGGGCAGATATCCAAACTCCATGCTGAGCTGAAGAGCCAATCTTGACTCTCGGGGAGTTCTGATGAGAACCAGACCCTGGCTCTAGACTTCCAAATCAGGCTGCTTTCGGGCCTTGATTTCTGTGTCTTTGGTGGGTTGTAAAGGGTTAAGTTAAACTTGCCCAAAATGAGCTAGTGTGTGAGACCACATAGTATCCTCCATGTACTCTTTCTCCTCCCGGATTTTCTTCCTCAAAGAAGGGAAAGCTGCTAAAGGGAAACTGACCTGGAGAATAAAATGGATTCCTGCTGAATCTATAGGTTCTTGGTGGAAGAGGCACAGCTGGAAGAGTAGTGACAGAGAGGTGAAGTTAGTAGAGTCTTTGCCATTCACTTACTTGTTCCTAAATAGGGATAACAAGAGAAAAAAATGCTAAAACAAAATCTATAGCTTTCCCTGGGCATTCCTCCATCCCTTGGGGAAGAGAAGGATTTCTGCCGCTTGGCTGGAGGATCATCCTGGGCTGTTTAGTGGAGAGCAGTTTATGAACAAGAAGCAGCACATTTTCTGAGAACTAGAATCTTCATTTCCACAGCTACCTGCAGGTGAATAAGGAGGAAGCTTGAATTGATGTGAAGATGCCTTGCAGGGCCTTTGCCATCCGGCAGAAACAGTCCCTACCTCTCACTCCTTAACCCCCACCCCATTTTTCCAAGAGACACAACTCCAACCAGAACACCCTCCCTTGCAGCAGCAGCCATGCTCCAAGAGAAAGCAGCTCAGGTGTGAATGTGTGTTCACCTGCGTGTGTGCTCTGCTCAGTATCCCAGGGTTTCATTAGCACCTCTGGGAAGAATGAATGAGAGCAGAGATGTGAGCTTCCTTTACATTTATTTCCCTTCCCTGCCACCCACCTCCTTCACTGTGGCCCTTCTGGGCTCAGGGCAGGACCGACAAATTGGATATCTGATCTCTTAATAGTCACTTTGGGTCTCCACCCCATTTTTTTCTTTCTTGTTTGAACAGGTAAAAAACAAGGAGTCCCTGAAAATCGCAACAAAGGTAACCTCTCCACCCATTCATTTACCATCTCTACCTGTCCACACTCAAAATAAAACCTTTCCAGGCCATCTGCCTTCTCCCCTTCCCTCTTCATCATCTTTAACCTGCCCAGATGCTGAGGAAGGTGCAGAGATGGGGTGGGCCCAAGGTCCTAGTCCCAGTCTGAGATGGGACAGCAGCACCCTCTGCTGATGGCTCACAGAACCTCACGTCAGGACTTCTCTTGGCTGTGGGATTGATCCACTCTTCCCAGGGTGTTGAACTCTGCTTCATTGCCCTGGGCTGACAGGATTTAAATGCCAACACTCATGGGTTTCTGGGTTGGAAGGTCTGGTTCATATGGTGGAGGGCATTGGGGTGGGCAGTCCCTGCACCCTCCTCTTCCTGGTTTCCTCATTGATGTCCTCTTCTGGTCTGGATTCCTTCTCTGCTGGTCTTCTCAGAGGTGCTTGGAGAAAGCCCTTTTTCTCTGCCTGTCTCTCTCTACCTCTTTCTTTGTTCTCTCCACAGTCTGTTTTGTTCCTCCTGGTCTGGTGTGTGTTTCCCTTTCGGTGGCTGTGTTAACATCTCGTCTCTGTCTTGTTTGTGCGTCTGACAGCAGAGACCACATCTCAGGAAGAGGCATCCTAAGCCACAGGCTGAGCTCTGCGGGGCTGAAGCTGGAGGGGTGCTGGGAGCCCACAAGAACTGCTCTCTTGAGATAGCTCCTAGAGATTTTTTTTCCTTCACAAACAATATCATAGTAGTCTTTATAAATTATTTCTAAATAAACCCATCATGTCAGAGAACCAGGGCTAAGCAAAAATAATTCTCTAATTTTAGGTCTCTAACTCTTCTTTTAAAAGCACAATGGATATGTCTGTCTTTATCCCTGCTTCCTCTTATTCCAGGGGGGTCCCGTTACACCAGCTTCTTCTCGCTCACCCAAAAGACTTAACCCCGGGTTCTACTCTGTACCTCCCTAACCTTTTCAGGCAGGGGAGAAGGGGGGTTTCTTCCCTGTCTTTCAACTTATATAAGAAGGAGCTGGAAAATACCTTGGGTCTTGGAATCTGTATTTCTTCCCTAAAAAAAATAAAATATATATATATATTCAAATATATATTTATATTCATTCAGGGTAGTGGAGAGATGAACCTTTTAACAGCAGATTAGAACCTTCACACTCTAGAAACATCTGCCAACCTTCCCCATCAGCCCCTTTCTACAGTAAACATTCACTATTTTAAGCACTGAATTCCAGGAAGAATGGTTATTGGTAATAGCATTAAGTGGCATGATTAATCCCTTTGCTGGAAAAAACCTGGCTTGGGGCTCTGAGATGGTGCCAGGAAGCTGCCACTGAGGAGGAAATCCAGGCCCTGAAAGCACCCCCCGATTCCTCCTCCAGTCGTTAGGTTCTCATTGCAAAGGCCCTAATAGAGCATTGAAGGCAAGTTCTATGTCTGGCATGGGGTTGGAAGGGTCAGAATTGACCTCAGTGGCCCAAGGTATATTCCTGGAGGAAGACTGCAGGGTTTTTGGTTTCTACCTGCCTGGCACTCAGTGCTGCTACCTGGTCTGCTCATTTGTCCTATTTGTGTATACACCCTAGCAAAGACCCAGGATGGAGTGGCCTTGGAAATCCAGCCACTCAACAGCCAGGAGGGGGCCGACAATGAGGAAAAGGAGAAGAAGGTGGTGAAAGTGCCCAAGAAGGAGAAGTCAGTGCTGCAGGGCAAGCTGACCCGCTTGGCCGTTCAGATCGGGAAAGCTGGTGAGTCGGGCAGAGCTGCTGCTTGTGGGTTACCAGCCACTCCACTTGCTCACCACTTGGTTCCGATCCCCTTCTTTCTGTACCAATCAGGACTGGCAGAAGCAAGCTGAAACTTGGGAGTGGCTAGTAGAGTCCAGCTTGTTGTGTCCTTGTCTCTGCCACCGTTTGACCACTACCTAGGCTTGTTCAGAGAGAAATATGTTCCTCTGTGTAAGGGTTAATGACCCAAAGGTCTCTTTCACCCAAACAAATGGAAAGTGAAGAGCACATGCCACATCAGGGGAGAGTCACATTAGCTACGAGGAAGGCCCCAGTCTCTCTGACCTGTCTCTGGTTTGGGTTTGTAAGTTCCTTAAAGGTAGAGGAGGTTACAGCTGGTAGCGGCAGCATCCATGCATAGTTACAGTGTGTGGCCCAGCACAGAGCTATGAATAAAAAGTAAAGACTGGAGGGAAGAAGAACCCAATTAGAGAGGCTCTATCCAGAGAAGGGCCAGTGAGCACTCCTGTTCATGGTGTGAGCCTGTGGCTTCTCCACCTGGGCGCTCTACACCAGCTTCTTTCAGAGACATGGGAAAAGGGAGTAAAAGCAAGATTGCTCCTCAGTGGAATGTCCCCAAGGTGTGATCTATACCACTATATATTTTCTAAGCCTACCCTTCTGTTTGCCACCATCATAATCAGTACCTCTGAGTGTGTGCAGTTCACTTGGGCTTCTTGTTAAAGTATAGATTCAGTTCAGCAGGTCTGCAGTGCAGCCCGAGATTCTGCATTTCTAACACGTCCCCAAGCTGATCCACTAAGCATGCATTGGGTAGCAAAGATCTCTGCTCCCCACTATAGCAGCCACTAACCACATATGGCTCTTTCCATTTAAATCAATTAAAATAGAGTGAGAAATTCAGTTTCTCTGTCACTTTTGCCACTTTTCAAATGATTAATAGCCCTTTGTTTCCAGTGTTTACCTTATCAGACAGCACAGAAGGCATTTTTAAGCTTTGCAGAAAGTTCTGTGGGAATGAGTAGGCTCAGCCTATTCCTTCTGCCTAGTACCCAGCTAATTTTGATTACTTTGAAATCTTTTGCATATAAACTGTACATGGATGAGATGAATTGCATATGCAAAAGCAAGTTATTGAGCCTGACATATGGGTATGAAACATAAAACAGACCTATTATTCTAACCCTAACCCTATTATTCTTCCCATACTTGCCTTGTTCTTTGAGTACATGAGCTACCTGAAAATTGGCCACTAATTTCCTTTGTTGTTGTATTTCACATATTGAGCCAAGCCAGGACTGGGGTAGACAAGACAGATACCTAATTTTATACCATGGGTGAGCACCTCCCTAATTTTTTGCCATCAGTGCCTTGCTTCCTCACCCTAGGCATGCCTAATCAAATGAAGTACAAATGAATGTGCTTCCTTTGCTATCATTACTCCCCCAGGCTCTAACAAGGATGATTAGGTTACCCTACCAATGTGCCATTCCATAAGCCTCTAGATATCTTAGTTTTCTCATCTTAAAGAGAGTATGATAATAGTAACCAGTCTCATGGGGTTGTTGTAAGGAGGTTGTAAAGGGCTTGTCTGACCAACAGTAGGTGCTATATAAATGTTGGCTATTATTATCATCTTCTGTGTGTGCCATGATAAGAGAAGGGTTGAGAAGCACTCTTCCTAGAGTTAATCGCATAGGTGATGTGCTAGTATCTCTGTGACCAAATTGTGATTTGTCTGATATTAAGGCTAGTAGAGGAGAAGCCAAAATCGATAAACTATTAGTAAATGGACAAACACAGTTGCCACATTATGAATTGTGGGATAGAATCGTAGAATGCAATATTTTGGAAGGCAGATCAACCCCTTATTTATGAATAAGGCGTTTGGTCTAAGAAATGGGGCCAGAGGTCGTTGACTAGTCCAAAGCCATGAGTCAAGTTAGTGCCATGTTGAGAAGAGAACCTATGTCTTCAGAGTCACTGTCTTTTCCCTCACACCACAGTTCACGAGCAACAGAGAATGAGTAGAAGGTTCTAATATGACTGCCTAAAAACCATGGTTTTAGTAGAGGGGCTGGAGTAGTGGCTCAGTGGTTGGAGCGCTTGCCTGGCATGTGTGAGGACCTGGGTTCAAACCCCAGCACCACGTACACAGCTGAGTGTTGGAGAAACAAAGTCCAGATGAAAAGATAAATAAAGTTGGTTCTTTCTTTCCCCTCTCTCACTCTCTCTTTAAAAAAATAAAATAATAAAAATTAGCAGAAAGGCTACAATTCATACTAATGCATCTTCATGAGAGCCCTTGGAGTGCCCTGAAGCCTAGGTATCATGTGACTTGTTTCCCTGGACAGGCCTGATCATGTCTGCTGTCACAGTCATCATCCTGATTCTGTATTTTGTGATTGACAACTTTGTGATCCAGCAAAGATCATGGCTACCTGAGTGCACCCCTATCTACATCCAGTACTTTGTCAAATTCTTCATCATTGGCATCACTGTACTGGTGGTGGCTGTGCCAGAGGGGCTGCCACTGGCTGTCACCATCTCACTGGCCTACTCTGTGAAGGTGAGACTGGAACAATACTGTTTCCTCCTTGGGACAGACATGGGAGGGGAGGATATCATGTAGCCCTTGGTGAAAGTATAGGCCATTCTATCCTCTGTAAAGTTTGGGTGGCTTCACAAAAGCGGAAATCCCTAGCACTGTGGAAGAGCCATGTCAATCAGTTGTATCAGTGTTTAAATAAACCAGTAGACTCTCAGGAGAGTCACAAAAATAGTATCTTGTATTTTCATGTAGAATTAGAAAGTGAAATGGGGAAAGATGTTAGCCTTTGACCTGTGTTTGGCAGGGCCCAACTGGTCTTCTCAAGTCTTTTCTCTTTTCCTTTATAGAAAATGATGAAAGACAACAACCTGGTTCGGCACTTGGATGCTTGTGAGACAATGGGCAATGCCACAGCCATTTGCTCTGATAAGACAGGCACATTGACCATGAACCGCATGACGGTGGTACAAGCTTATATTGGGGGTACCCATTACCACCAGATCCCAAGCCCTGATATCTTCCTGCCCAGGGTCCTGGACCTTATTGTCAATGGCATTTCTATCAACAGTGCTTATACCTCTAAGATTCTGGTAAGCTCTCCGTTTTTCTGGGCATTTGAAATGGGTAGTTAGAGGGAAACATTAATTTTATCAGAGACGCATCCCTTATTGTTTAATTCTGCCTGAATTGCCATCCGAACACCCCATTTCTGATTCCTGATTGAACATGTTTGGGGTAAGACTGGAGAATAATCCACAGACAGATGGAGGTTTAGATGTAAGGACCTGTAGGGACCTATGGCCCTGAAATGCTCCCCAGTCACTACATAAAGGCAATGTCTCTAAGGAGCAACCCCAACCTCAGCAGTCTTGGGCTTATTAGGAGTAAATTCCTCACTTTCCAGAAACAAAGAGAGGGTATTAGCATAAGACCCATGCAGGGCCAAATACCTGCACTATCCCTGGAGCAAACCATCTCACTGTCACCATCTCACTGGCCTACTCTGTGAAGGTGAGACTGGAACAATACTGTTTCCTCCTTGGGACAGACATGGGAGGGGAGGATACCATGTAGCCCTTGGTGAAAGTATAGGCCATTCTATCCTCTGTAAAGTTTGGGTGGCTTCCTAAGACCTTGATGGTTGTGGGATCAAAGTCACCACTGACCACTGTTTGCCTACCTTTGCAAAAAAAAAAAAAAAAAAAAAAGGCTGCCTCAACCACAGGCTCTGAGTTTATCTGTGAAAGTTTTGTAAGGGAGTCCATACCTTCCTTCCTAAGTTCCCTCTGTGGTCAAAGTATCCTAATAACCATCCCCACCTATATTTTTTTTCTCAGCCTCCAGAGAAGGAGGGGGGCTTGCCACGGCAGGTGGGCAACAAGACCGAGTGTGCTCTGCTGGGCTTCGTCACCGATCTGAAGCAGGATTACCAGGCAGTGCGCAATGAGGTGCCCGAGGAGAAGCTCTACAAGGTGTACACCTTCAACTCGGTGCGCAAGTCCATGAGCACAGTCATCCGGAAGCCCAGTGGTGGCTTCCGCATGTTCAGCAAGGGCGCATCTGAGATCATCTTGCGCAAGTGAGCACCCTTCACCCCTTCACACCTCTTCTCTTCAAAACTCTCCCCTCGGGAAAGTCTGGGTGACATGCCCAACACTGAGCACATCTGAGTGCTGAGTGATCCCCAGTCAGGAGGTGATATTTAACTCATGTGAGCTGTTACTCAGGCCAAACATTGTTTCTTTTTTTTCTTTTAAAAAGACAAGGATGGTGAGAGAGAGGGAGAGAGAGACAGAGAGAATCATTTTTTATTTAGTTTTTCATGTGATTTTCATTGCTCTGACACTTAGTTGCGTACGTGGTGCTGGGGTTTGAACTTGTGTACTCGCGCATGCAAGGCAAGCGCCATAACCGCTGAGCCACCACTCCAGCCCCCCAAGCATTGTTTTTAAATACTTTAGGTGACTCCTTTTATTTAGTCCTCACAACTCAGTGAGGTGAGTACTATAACCCATAATTTAAAGATGCGGTACAAGGAAGTTATGTAATTTGCTGAAGGAGATGCGGCTGACGGTGGCACAGCCAGGATTCAGACCTGGACAACCTAAGATTCCGTTCCCTAATCTAAGAATGGTCATACTCGGATTGCTCTCCATCTCCCCGTGGTTAAATGAATGAATGGGTGTAAAGTGCCTTGCATGTAGCAAATATCAGCAATGTGAGTTCTCTGTTCCCGTTTCTTACCCTCCTCAATTCTAATTACAGGTAAGTTGCATAATTAAAAAGTGGCTAGCTACCCATACGTAAAAACTGACCCAGTTTGGGTGTAGGGCCAATAGGGCTGAATTAACCAGTGCTTCAACTTGACTGTAGCCACCTTCTTTTAATCAACACATTCTTCTTTAGCACCAAAATATCTCCCTGCTTTTATGTTCAAAAGAACGAATGAGCCACAGATTACTCAACCTTGCATTCCTACTTAAGTAAGAACCAATGACTTGGAAATCACACTCCCACCCACCTAGCCCTTACTTGATCCACAGGCCACCCCACCGTGGGATGAGGACCCAGATGGGTGATAGATAAAGGAGATATTTGACCAAGGAATCATGTCTTCAAGAATGAGGCAGAGTTGCCAGAATGTCTATAAATGATTAGAGAAGCATCCTGAGTGGGGGAGATGCTGCTTTCTGACCATGTGCTTCCCTAGGTGTAATCGCATCCTGGACAAGAAAGGGGAAGCAATGCCATTCAAGAACAAGGATCGAGATGATATGGTACGCAATGTCATTGAGCCTATGGCCAGTGAGGGACTCCGAACTATCTGCATAGCTTACCGGGATTTTGATGACACAGAGCCAGTATGGGACAATGAGAATGAGATTGTCACTGAGCTGACCTGTATCGCAGTGGTGGGCATTGAGGACCCTGTGCGCCCAGAGGTAAGGCTTTGTATTGGAGAAAGGGCAAGAAAATGTGTAACTAACAGTCTCCAAGTGGCTACAGAGTCCAAGTACAGGCCCAGTGTATCCTAACTAGAAGCCACAGGAAGTCACAGGCAGTCGGTACCAATTCCTTGTCTAGTTATGACCCAAGGAGACAAACTGCCTAACTGCTTCTCACTTATAGAGCTAGATGTTTCTGTGCCTGCTGCTTCTCACAACTATTGTAGTATGCTAAATTGACAGGAGGTGGTATTCCTAGAATTAATGCTGTTCGAGTGGTAAAAAGTGGCCTTATTATTTGGTAACTAGGACAGTAACTTTGTCTTTAGCCACCTTGTTTCAATCAGCACATTCTTTTAAAACAGCCTCTACATTCTGGACAACATTGTAGACACTACAATGGTTGAAAAAGTTTCTGCAGATGGATGGCTGATTATCAAGGCCAAGGCTAGCAAGGGTGTCGTGCATTTGGGAAATAACAAAGAACTGATATGGTTGGAGCTAGAGCCAGGCAAGTGGAGAGTGGTCAGAGCTTCTGCGAGGGAGGAAAGCAGTGGCCACATCTCAACACTGTCCATGTTCTGCCAAAGATTGTAGGTAGATAACAAGCATTTACCCCTGGCTCTAGAAGCAAATTTCTCCTTGAACTCATGGGACAGTCAGTGAAATATAAATGTGACTATTATGAATTGGACAGAAGTGAAGTGGCACTAAGTGCTTCAAAAATGACTTACTACAAACAACATGGGAGGCTAAGGCAGGAGGATTACAAGTTCAAAGCCAGCCTCAGCAACTTCCAGCAGGAAGCCAGGACAGGCTTCTGGTAGCCTGCTGCTTCCTATGCCATCATGTGCCAAAACTTAGCAAGGCCCTGAGCGACTTAGTGAGACCCTGTCTCAAAAGGAAAAATAAAAAGGACTGTGGATGTGGCTCAGATGTTAAGCACCCCTGGGATAAATCCCTGGTACCAAAAAAAAAATAAAATCGACTAAACATAGCACAGCTTCTATGGCGCCTTCCTCCTGTCCACAACGAAGGGACAGCGAATGGGCTGCTTAGCAGGTATTCCATCCCCATGCCACCTTGCCACTTTCTTCACTCTCCACAGGTACCACAAGCTATTGCCAAATGCAAGCGAGCTGGCATTACAGTCAGAATGGTGACAGGTGACAACATCAACACAGCCCGAGCCATTGCCACCAAATGTGGCATTCTGACACCTGGAGATGACTTCTTGTGTTTAGAAGGCAGAGAATTCAACAGACTCATCCGCAATGAGAAGGGCGAGGTAGGTCCTTGGTGGGAGGAAGCCAGGCCCCACTTGACAAGGAAAGGACTGGTACTAGCATATGGCATCTGGGGCACGTAGGAGAAAGTGGGTGTTTCTAGAGTTAAGTCTGCTTACAAGCATCCCTCTACCAAAGCTGCTCAGGTGGTAACAGGGGCGTTGTCTTCTCCTCGTCTCCATTCACAAGTTGTCTTTTGAGTCAGTGTCACTAACTTCGTATCTTTCCAGTTTTTCAGTCATGGAATGATTTTGTACTGGTTCCCCTTAGTCACTCCCATGTCACTGCCCTATGGTGACTGGTGGCATGGGTTTGTAAGAGAATATGGCCTGAATGTGGAGCAGACCAAAGCTTCCTGGTCTATACAGAGATCAAACCTAAGACTTGGAAGCACCACGTTAGCCACTTGAGAGAACAGGTAGTCCTGGCCCACCTCTTGTCAAGTGTATATGAAATAAGAATTGGCTCCCAGGTGGGAAACAGGGAGGAAAATAAGATAAGCACAGCCTGAGTGGTCACCAACACGAATCCACCCCTAGAGACAGAGTTGGTGGTTTCATCTCAGCCAGAGGCCGGGATAAGGCTCCCTGATGGGGCTGTGAAAGTCCAGCCCTCCCTGAAGCTCAGATTATATGCTGAGCCTTTCCTGCATGGCTGATTTGAGTGTGACTGATCCGGTGTGTCTGGTATTGGCAGGTAGAGCAAGAAAAGCTGGACAAGATCTGGCCTAAGCTTCGGGTGCTGGCGCGGTCTTCCCCCACTGACAAGCACACGCTGGTGAAAGGTGAGGTTGGCTCCCGAGCAGGTGCCCATGATTAAGACAGGCTGGGGCCAGGACAGGTAAAGAGCCATCAGCCAAAGCAACCCTGCTGTCCTGAATAGGGAGGTTCTAGGAGAGTACTTGGGCTAATGGAGAGAACATTCAGTTTTAAACATCTGAGCCCTGGGTGAGTGTGACATGTAATGAAGCTGGGTTTTTTAAACATTACATATCTTGTGTGCTAGTAGCACTGAACTAGTGATGGCAGGTAAAGCCGTTCTTGTTTTGTCAATAAGGAAGTTGGATGCTGAAAAGACAAGTAACTTGTCCAAATTGCCCTGCTGGTAGGCAGAAGTGGTGTGATACCAGGCCTCTGCATTCTAATGCCTCCGGGCATAGATGAGGACTAACTTTCCTAGCTCAGAGTGCTGCCCATGAAAAAATTCCTGCCCTTGGGGTTTGCTGTAGAACCTCTACCATGGGGAAAAGGGAAAGGAAGAAAGGAATAGAAGGGGGAAGGCGAAGACCGGGGGAGAAGACCCGTAAAGCACCTTTCAAGGGAAACAGAGTGTTTGCCAAATAACCACAGGTGACCCTCGTGTGTTGACTGTGGTGTGTGTATTTTTCCCAGGAATCATTGACAGCACCGTTGGGGATCATCGGCAGGTGGTAGCTGTCACTGGTGATGGCACAAACGATGGACCTGCTCTAAAGAAAGCAGATGTTGGTTTTGCCATGGTAAGCTTAGCAGTGTTTCCCTCTTTGCAAGCCACCTTCTCCAGCAAGGAAGCCAGGACAGGCTTCTGGTAGCCTGCTGCTTCCTATGCCTTCACGTGCCACAACGTACTCTTTCCTCTAACTCCATCTCTCTTGTCTACCTGGCCAGTAAGAATTTGTGTAATGTGAGACCCATCAAGTATGAAAAATAGATGACAGGCAAGGAAATCATAAAGTACCTTACCCAGGAAAACCAGACCAACTTAAACTTAACCATGAACATGATGATATTGTCTGCCTAGGTGAATTACAGAGAACTCATGTTCCGTAAGGAATGGGTTCTATGTGGCAAGCCCAGGGGAAGCAGAATCACTTGGAAAGTTCATTTAAAATCGCATATTCTAGGGCTGGGAGTGTAGCTCAATAATAGAGTACTTGTCTAACATGCACGAGGTTGTGTTTTCACATAGCATCACCAAAAAAAAAAAAGTCACATATTCCAAAGTTGGACATCTTGATTCAGTAGGATCTAGGGTGGTTACTAAAAATGTTTGGGTTTGTTTGTTTTTTCCAGCAAGCACACAAACTGATTCTGATGTACATGGAGGTTTAGAAGCCCCACATCCTCACACTCAAGTAGCCAATGGTTGTGGGCCTCCCACATGCATTGAGCTGTTAGTGCTTGTTTGTTTGTTTGTTTGTTTTTACTTGAGACGGCCTTAAGTTGCTCAGGCTCTCAGCCTCGTAATCGCTGGGATTGCAGGCATGCACCGCTGCACCCAGCTCTGCTGATGCCTTTTTTTTTTTTTTTTAAGAGAGAGTGAGAGAAAAAGAATTTTATTTCTTTACCTGGTTTTTGTTTTTCTGACACTTAGTCATGTATGCAGTGCTGGGGTTCAAACCCGGGTCCTCATGCATGCCAGACAAATGCTCTACCACTCAGCTCCTGGCCTCTGTGCTTTTTAAGCCTTGGAAGGAAACTCAAGAAATAATCTACTGGGGCTGGAGCGGTGGCTCAGCAGTTATGGCACTTACCAGGCATGCACGAGGACGTGTGTTCAAACTCCAGCACCATGTACACAACAAAGTCTCAGAGCAACAAAAGCCACATGAAAAACTAAATAAAATAGATTCTCTGACTTTCTCACTGTTCCTCTCTCTTTAAAAAAAAGAAAAAGAGCGCTTGCCTAGCACGCACAAGGCCCGCAAGGCCCCGGGAAAAAAAAAGAAAAAGATTGATTGTTTGACAATGTTTCCCCCTCAATTGTAACTCCATATTCATCTAATTAAAAAATATATTTTTTTAAGTTAAAAAAAAAAGAAAACAAAAGAATCTACTTTAGGGATTCCTCCTTTAAAAAGCAAAGTTTTAACTCAGGGGAACATATTGTAGGGCTGAGAGTGTAGCTCAATGATAGAGCACTTGTCTTACGTGCACGAGGCTGTGGGTTTCATATAGCATATGCAGAACTAGGGAGAATCATGTATCAGTCCCATGTACCTATCACTTAGCTTCAACAATTCCTGACACATGACCAGTATTGTTTTACGAACACCTCTCCTACCACTGTCACCAGCAACCCTATCTCCAGCTAAATTATTCTGAAGCCAATCCAAGATACTACATCATTTTATCCATAAAAATTTCAGTACCTATCTCTAAAGGGTAAGTGTCAATAAAATATATCTAAAAATCATAATACCATTTTCGTATAACAAAATTCATGATTCCTAAATATCATCAAATATCTAGACAGTGTTCACTTTTCCTCAACTGACCCATAAATAATTTTTATGGTTTATTTTTCCAAATCAAGACCAGAATATCCATACACTGCAAGTGTTTGATACCACTCCTGAATCTCTTAATCTATAACACGGCTTTTAAAGCTTTTTTTTTTTTTTTTAAAGAAAGAGGACAGTGAGAGAGAGAGTGAGAAAGAGAGAAACAACTTTATTTAGTTTTTCACATGGCCTTCGTTGCTCCAACACTTAGTTGTGTATATGGTGCTGGGGTTTGAATTCGGGTTCTCGTGCTTGCCAAGCAAGCACCTTAACCACTGAGCCACTGCTCCAGCCCCCAACACAGCTTTTAAAATGTGTTCCTTCTTCCTGCTGTACCAACCATACTGGAAATCTATAGACATGCAGATTTCCAGGCCGTACCCCACATCTACTGAATCAGAAAGCTTGTAGTTGGGGCCCAGCAATCTGTTTTGACAAGGGCCCTCAGTGACTCTGATGCATCCTAATGTTTGAAAACCACCATCTTACAGCATCTCTGTGTCAGGGGTCCCAAAGACCATCCTTCTATTCATGGCGTCACAAGGATTTAGGGAACTCAGCATATAGTTGCACTCGTGGCTAAGATTTATTACAGAGACGTAGCGAGATCCAGTTGGATCATGAGAGAAAAAGACACTGGCAGACTCTAGATGAGTCTACTCACAGTCTTTCTTATGCTCTCTCACCCATGATGAGTCACACAGAGCACATTCTTCCCCATTTGCCAAAACAGTGGTGCTTCTGTCCAGGAAAGCCCATCACAGACTTGGCAGTTAAGGATTTTATTGGGACTAGTCTAGGCACCTTTTGCCTGGCCCAGAACAAAATTGCAGGCTCCCAGGAGGAAAGCTGGTGTTCCATGTAAACCAGAGTGCCCCTGCCTAGACACAGCCACTACCTTCATCAATTGATTGTTGACCAGGAGTATTCAGAGAGCCAAATTCGCAGATGCCTGCCAAGGGCCAGCCTGGACAGTAGGACTTTCTAAGGAGAGCAGTCTCCTGCCTGCTGTGTGAGCCCTTTTCTGCATAATTCCCTTCTCTGTTTTTCCCTGGCTTATTTAGTTATGAAGGAACTGGGTTGCTTGTCTGCACGGAAGGTCCTGCAGTGTAAATCTTATTGATTATATCTCTATAATATCCTTTAACAAGTTTTTTCTTCATTTCTTTTTCTTTCTTTTTTAATCCTTCTCTCAGTACTAAGGATTGAACCCAGGGGTGCCCTACCACTGAGCTATGTCCCTGGCCCTTTTTATTTTTTATTTTGAGTCTCACAAAGTTGCCTGGACAAGCCTCAAACTTGAAATCCTCCTGCCTTAACTTCCCAAGTCTCTGGGATTGTAGATGTGGCCACCAACTCCCTGCCATTGTACACATTTCTTATCCTAGATCTGGAATCATCCATTTCTCCAAGGAGTATTAACTCATATTAGTAGAAAATGATATTTAGAGAACATATCAGAACTCAAAGCCAGGTGTGATGGTGCACACCTATAATCCCAGCAGCTCAGGAGCCTGAGGCAGGAGGATCAGAAGTTAAAAGCCAACCTCAGCAATTTAGTAAAGTCCTAAACAACTTAGCAAGACCCTGTCTCAAAATAAAATATAAAAAGGGCTGGGGATGTGGCTCAGTGATTAAGCGCCTCTGGGTTCAATTCCCCAGTACAAAAAAAAAAAAAAAGAAGAAACTCAAGGGTGCTCCTTGCCACTGAGTACATTGTTTCTAGGTCTTTCCAGTATATAAAACCAAGAAATAGGTTTTTATGTCTCATTTTTGTTTTGTGCTTATTTTAAAAGTAAAAATTTTTACTGGTATTTCTCATTCAAATTTAGAATTACAGAATTCTGACTTCCTGTTTTCTAATGTTCTCATTTTATCTAACTTCCCTGATTTAATATTTATAATTCTAAAACTAAAAATTTTGATTCCTAATGGTATTAACATAATGGTTTTATCTTAAAATGTGTGATAGTTTTAAAATAATAATATTAAAATAATAGTATTACTAAAAATAAATGTTTTCTTGTAGTTCTTTTTATCTGTGGATACAGCATAGCTTACTAGCACGTTATGAAATTCGTAAAAGTTAAAATAAGTTGCTTGAACCAGTTGTCTTTTACGTAGTTGCGATACCAATTGGCTGTGCGGCTCATTAACGTCGCATTGCTTTCCTTTTTTATGCCATTGATTGTGCCCAGGGAGCTTGCCCACTAAGCCACATTCCCAGCCCTTTTTACTTTTTATTTTGAGGCGCTCTCACTAAATTGCTCAAGGTCCCGCTCAGTTGATGAGGCTGACTTTGAACTTGCCATCCTCCCGCCTCAGCCTCCTGAGCCGCTGGGATTACAGGCATGCGCCGCCACACCCAGCTTTCTTTTTTAGAGATTATTTTTTAAATCTAATTTTGTTTTCGATTTGTATAAAGTAGTTATCCTGTTCCAAAGTAAAAGGTGCAAACCAATGTGTATTTGAAGAAATCTGGCTTCTGATGGTATTGCCTTTACCTTGTCAATTCTCTCTTAACCCTTCAGGTAACTTTTTTCCTTAAGTTTTTGGTCTATTCTTATTTTGCGTCTTCAGAATATAATCAATGTGCAATGTATTTACGCCCCATCTCCTTACAGTGACACCATACTATACATTCTTTCCTGCCTTGCTTTTTTCAGTTAACAACCTAATTTGGAGGTTATCCCATAGTGCTAAGGATTATTCTTAGTATTTATTCTTACAGTGCACTCTACTGTGTGGATGTACTGGGAACTCTGGTGGAGAAACTGAATTGTATAGCCTATCTAATGGATATTCATTTGTTGCCATCTAGATAGGAAAGTAATACTACCAGGTAATGAGAACAAATAATCTATTAATAAAACACACACACCAAAGTAGTGGATGAGCTTCTCCTCAGTCTATAGGAGTAGCCAGATGAGTGATAGCTCTGCAGTCTCAGGGTGTTAGGGGACACATGGCAAGACAGTTAAGGTTTAATAATGGGACCTTGATGACAGGATTTGAATAGATGGAGAAAGAGGATGTTTCAAACTTGGGTTAATGGTGGGAGTAAAAGTCTGGACTCAGAAGTGAATGAGAGACTCAAGTTTTGAGCAGAAAGATTACGTAAGAGTGGGTCGTAAAGTGAGGCAGGGGCCTGGCCTATAGCCTCCAGAGCTCGCTGCTCCATGGGAAGCAGGCTTCTGACCATTGACATGGGTATTTGGAAACCGTTCATGGTTCTCCAGTGACAGGATTTTGAATAAGGACAGAATATCTGAACGGTGCTGCCAGGCTGCTCTTCCTAGAACAAAATGTAGGTCTTCTTAAAGGTGTGGGGGAGACACAGATTGAAGTCAGATACTGGCAGTGACAAAAGAAATTTAAGAACTTCCAAGTTCTTGAAGGTAGAACAGATAGATAGGACTTGTTCCCTACCTTTCCAAAGAAGGGGGAGACAGTGGGAGGAAGAAGGGGCTATCAGAGATAGCTGCAATCCCCAGGCTGCATACAGGAGTCAGGCACTCTCTCCAGGCACCAATCCTCTTTCAACGTTGAGGGCGACTCATTTTCCCTTTGTTTCCTTGTGTGTGGCCAGTGTGCCCTCTAGTGTCCACGCCTAGTTCCGAGGCTTCTAGAGAGTGGGTTCAGAAAGCAGATGAGCTCTGCTCCACCACGGCCTCACTGCCACCTTTCCCGACTTGCTTCAGGGAATTGCAGGCACAGATGTAGCAAAGGAGGCATCAGACATCATCTTGACAGATGACAACTTCACCAGCATTGTGAAGGCGGTGATGTGGGGACGAAACGTCTATGACAGCATCTCCAAGTTCCTGCAGTTCCAGCTCACTGTCAATGTGGTGGCTGTGATTGTGGCCTTCACTGGAGCCTGCATCACCCAGGTGAAGGGGTGTGGGGTGGGCTGAGATGGGAGGGAGGAAGTAGGGGCTGAGGAACATGGGGAGGGGTGCAGTGTATCTACAGAGGAGTAAGGACAAGTGATATTGGGGCAGGAATCAGCTCTACTAGGTCCACTGTCTCCATCTACTTACATGGAATGATAATAACCTACCTTCCATTAATTTAGCACTTTTGTGTCAAGTGCTACGATATGCATGTATGTGTATTATCTCTCTTCTTCAAAAGCAAGCTTGTAAGGTAGGTATTATCCCCAAAAGGTAAAGAACTCAAGGTTCAAGGGGTTAGGTAACTTTCTCAAGATCACTTAGCTAACAGGTGGCCAGATTCAAAGTCTGGGCGGACAGTGGAAGCTAGACCATCTCAAGGGAAGGATGGGCTGGTAAGTGAGCTAGAGTTGATTCTGAGGAAAACTCAAAGGAATGGTTCTTCTTCTTACCAGGATTCCCCATTGAAAGCTGTGCAGATGTTGTGGGTTAATCTAATCATGGACACTTTCGCTTCCCTGGCCCTGGCCACAGAGCCCCCTACGGACTCTCTGTTAAGGCGTCGCCCCTATGGCCGAAATAAGCCTCTGATCTCACGGACTATGATGAAGAACATCTTGGGCCATGCAGTCTATCAGCTCACTGTCATCTTTATCCTGGTTTTTGCTGGTGAGCCACAGATGGGGATGGGAGGCTCAGCAGTTGGGTGCTAAATGGAGATGGAGGAAGACTGGCCTGAGGAAAGAAGGTAGCATTGGAGCAGGTACCGCATAGACTAGGCATAATAGCTTCACCTATTGAGTGCTTTCTACATATTTCTGCTGTGTAATGCCTCACTACCACACTATAGTTCCAGAAAGCAAATATCAAATATTTTCCCTCATTTGTGGAGACTAGAGCAAAATCCAGGCTTGGGTGAAAGATTGTCAGACTCATGTATTAGACCCAGCACAGGCATAAAAACACATAATCTAAGGGAACCATAGATAAGTAGGGGGTGGGAGAACTGGGAGGAGGATAGGGAAGGACATAGAGAGATAATCAATACTATAGCATACTCTTTGCCCCCCTGAGAATCCAAATAATACTTATGCAATCATTTAATTCTGGAAAATTCACAATCTAAACATTTATACCACTTGTAGGGACAAAATATAGAAGAATCAAGAGACTGGGGTATGGATGATATGGGGTAATTCTGGTTTAGGAACAAATGCATATCATATTGTTACTTTATTTGCATTCATGATTGTACAATAACTCAAGTCTTTAAAAAAATAAAAAACAAAAAAGAAAGAAAGCAATTATCAATGGAACAAACCAAGAGATAAGGTCAGATATGTTGAAACCAGGGCTAACATTTAAAACGTTTAATTAAAGAAGTATTGATAACTAACGTAACTCAGTGTAACTGGTGGCCAGAAGCCCCCAGGAAGGCCACACCAACATGTTCTTATTCACCATGAACCCCAGTTGAGATCACAGGTATGCTCTAATCTTGCTTTCTCTGCACTAGGTGAGAAATTATTTGACATTGACAGTGGGAGGAAGGCACCTCTACATTCGCCACCCAGCCAGCACTATACCATTGTTTTCAACACCTTCGTGCTGATGCAGCTCTTCAATGAAATCAATTCCCGGAAGATTCACGGAGAGAAGAACGTCTTTGCAGGCATCTACCGCAACCTCATCTTCTGCTCTGTAGTCTTGGGCACATTCATTGTCCAGGTAAGATTCCATCGGGAGTTGAGATAGGAGATGTGGGAAGTTAAAGGCCAGAAGCCAGGAGTCCCTAAACACTCAGGAAAAGGAGTAACAGGACTGAGGCTGCTGAGTGAACACTTTGGGGCTCCTAATTCACTTCCATTTGCACTTAGTTGTGAAATTGGAGCCCAGTGTGTCAAGTGCTCCATTTCAAGGCAGCATGTTGATTGTAGATAAAACAAAGTTTGTCAAATACTTTCATGATCTTTCTAAATATACAGAAATTTCACAAAGTGACTGAGACAAGGGTTTCCATGCCTCCTGCCAGCACACAGTGTGTGTACACACATAGCACGGGCTCCCTCCCTGTCCTGCCTCTTTGTTCAGAAGGGCCTTTATAGTAGAAAATGCTACACAGTTGACAGGGAGAGAAGCGATGGCTGGTGTAGATGTCGTCGACATCAGAAGCCCAACTTGTGCATCAGCTGCAGGAACTGGAGTCGAGGGGTGGCTGCCCTGGTGGGATAAAGATTGGGCCCCTTCTTTCTTGCTCTAATCAGAGGTACACTCAAACATCTATGGACACAAGGGGCTATGAGCAGACCACCACAGAACCCCTGCTTCATCCCTTCCTAACGCCACCCTCCACTCTGGCCTGGGCTGCACTTCTCTCTGTAGACCCCAATACTTCCCGTGTTATCCCCATCTTCAATTCCTCCTCTCCACTGCTGTACCTCTTCTTTGTCACCCACTGGCTTTAGTCACAAGAGGCCTTCAGCTCTCCCCACTCTGACACATATTACATTCACCAGTCACAGCAGTCACAGGAGGTGTGTGTGTCTCTCCAGAAGGCCTCTCTGTAAAACTTTGTATCTGACGTCCCTTCTCCCTTTTTCTTTCCTGTTCTCCAGCAAGCAAATCAGGATCTGCACCACAGAGATCCCTAGTCAGGGGGGTGACGTGGCTTCAGTGGCCATGGCTAGAGGACTGGCTACCTGCTACTCATCTCCCTGACAGTAAGCTGCGCCTTTCTCTGTTCTAGATCTTCATCGTGGAATTTGGGGGTAAACCCTTCAGTTGTACAAGCCTCAACCTATCCCAGTGGTTGTGGTGTCTCCTCATTGGGATTGGAGAACTTCTGTGGGGCCAGGTGAGTACTGGCCCACCCTCCCGTGTATCTGCACACCTCCTCTCTCTACACGAGGTGAAACAAGCAATTTTAGAGACTCCTTGCTACTTGCCTTCATCATCTCCTCCCTGCCCAAGTGTTCCAGTGCATTCCTTCTCAAAGGATCCCAAGGTGGAATGGTCACCATGCACCAGCTCAAAGCCTTTAGATCTCTCCTCTAACCAAGCCTGGAGGCCGACGAAGCCCTAGCTACTCTGAGACAGGAGTGGAACTCTTCAGTGGAATTTTGCTTTTTAAAAAAAGAAGGTGGCTGTCAGTAGAGGAGTTTACAGAGCACATGTCTTTACCCTAAAGAAGCAACAATCTATTTGTGGCCATTGTACTATCATAATCCAGGACTCCCCAGCCTCTGTTTCTCACCGTGGCTTTGTCTCCGTTGAATGCCTGACTCTCACCCGAGATATATTCAGCTTTGTAAGATCTCTAGAGAAACAGCGTAGCAGTTGATCCAGAGTGTAGACACTGAGAACGACTGGGTTTGAATCCAAGCTCTCCTTTTCTTTTTTTTTAAAGAGAAGGACAGTGAGAGAGAGAGAGAGACAGAGACAGAGAGACAGAGAATCAATTTTCACTGAGTTTTCCACATGGCTTTCGTTGCTCTGACACTTAGTTGTGTACGTGGGTGCTGGGGTTTGAACCTTCGTACTTGCACATGCCAGGCAAGCGCCATAACCTCTGAGCCACTGCTCCAGCCCCAGCTCTCCTTTTCTTAAGCTTAGTCACCTTGGGCAACTTACGGAGAAGATTTAGAACAGTGTATGATACCTTTGTAAGTACTCAGTGAATGTGAGTACTGTTTAAAATAATATCATCAGGTCTGGTAAGAATTTTCCTTCCCTAATACCATCTTCAGCTCTGGCCTGGAATGGACTTCTCTTTTCACACCACAAGACTGCCCTTAGTGCCCTACCACCTGGATGATAGAGGCTGTGCCCTATCTGGCCCCAAAGAGCCAGGTAGTTGGTTCTTTCACACCTCCTAGATACCTTCCTGATTTATCCCTATCCCAATTCCTAACCCACCACCTTCCACCTGTTCTGTTTGCTAAAGTTTGTTTACACAGGGTCCTTAGAGTATTTTTGCCCTTGAGTGAAGCTTGGTTGTTTTAACCACTGTTTGGAACTCTCTCAAATCTGGTCTTGTATGTGAACATGTGGCCTTAATGCCAGACAGCAGCCTTCCTGGAGGATCATAGCAGCTTTTTCCAGCATCCAAAAGCAGAACTTCAATCTTCTTCCCATCTTAAACCACAAGGCTCCATATGGACTGCCCAGACAGTCCTTCTGTCCCATCTGAGCCCTGTCTGCTCCTCATCTTGTTTGTAAAGAACTGACTGACATACTGAGCTCACCGAGTGATCTGTCTTGGACTGTAAGTCCAACCCACTGAAGCTTATGTCTTTTGATAATACTCATATGTTTGTGTCTCTCTATTTCCTCTTTATTTTTTCTTCTCAGTACCAGGGATTGAACCCAAGTGCACTCTATCATTGAACCACGTCATCAGACCTTTTTATTATTTCTTTTGAGACAGGCTCACTAAGTTGCCTGCTTTGCCCTTAAACTTGCAGTTTCCTCCTGCCTTCACTTCCTGAGCAGCTGGGATTGCAGGCATGGGTCCCTTCTTTCATGGCCTGTCCCACCCATTCTTACCCCAACTCTCCTTTCCCTACCACAACATTGGAGCTGCTTTGTATGTGTGATTGGAAGGAAGGGGCTTATTCCCTTCCAATTCCTTTTTCTACCCTTTGCCCTCACACATGCAGTGTCACCATCTTCTCCCCAGATTTGTTTCCCCCAGGTCTTTGTCTCTGCCCCTTCCTGTGATATGCCATGCATTATAGTTCTATTTCCCTTAAAAGACAGATAGCAAAATAAAAAGCAAGAACTGAGACAAAAATGTCGATAACTAAGTAAGTGTTTTAGTTAGCTTTTCCATTGCCGTGACTAAAAGTCTTGACAAAAACAATTTTAAGTTTATTTTTAATTTGATTTAGGGGCTCATAGTTTCAGAGGTCTAAGCCCATAGGCAGCTTACTCAGTTGCTCAGGGCTCTAGGTGAAGCAGAACATCATGGCGGAAGAGTGTGGTAGAGGGAAGCAGGTCAAGGCATGGCTCCAGGAAGCAGAGAGAGACTCCACTCACCAGATACAAAATATATATACCCCAAAATCACGCCCCCATGACCCACCTTCTCCAGCCGCACGCTACTTGCCTTCAGTTGCCAGTTAATTCCTATCAAGGGATTAACTCACTGAGTAAGGCTCTCATAATCCAATCATCTCCCTCACTTCTCAGCCTTTTTTGCATTGTCTCACATACTGAGCTTCTGGGGGACACTTTTCATCCAAACCATAAATAGCAAGTTGTAAAATGTAAGTTATCAGGTTACCATAACATAAGTTTTCTTTTGTATGTCCATAAACAGAAAATTTTCCTAAGAGCTTGACATGTGGGCACATGGTGACCACTTGCCTGAACAGAGTGGTGCCATATTGCTCTCCTAGTCAGCAGGGTGATAGAGCAAAGGGTAACCTACCCAAGGGCCTGACCTGGGCCCTGGGCCTGACAGCTCTTTCTCTCTCCCACCACCCTCAATTCTTTTGTCTCCATTTTGCTATACCTGTCCTTAGATCATCTCTGCGATACCAACACAGTCTCTGAAGTTCCTAAAGGAGGCTGGACATGGCACTGCCAAAGAGGAGATCACCAAGGATGCCGAGGGACTGGATGAGATTGACCATGCAGAAATGGAGCTGCGCCGAGGCCAGATCCTCTGGTTCCGGGGCCTGAACCGTATCCAGACTCAGGTACTCTGCTAGTGGACTGCTCACACTGGGAGAAGAAACAGCCCTATCTTGGGGGACGGGATGTTGGGAGGGCAGCAATTTTGGTAACCAGCTTTTCCCCCTTCCTATGGGTCACTACCAAAGGCCTAACTCCCCAGCTTTAGGGGCAAAAGTATCTACGTGGGCTCCTCTGAGAGGAGAGTAATCAGTGGACTCAGACCATGGGACACTGTTAATAGTCCTTCAGCTGTGGGTTGGCCCACTCCCCACCCCAGGTTCTGTTGGCCAGGCAGCCTTCCTGTGTAAGGTCTCTTGCAAGCACTCACCCGGCCCCAGGGTAGGGAATGCCTTCCCAAGGAGGGAGTGGGGCAGCATCCCTGTGCCAGGGTGTTCAGCTGTCGCTTAATGTGACATCCTTGGGCTGCTGTTATGGTAATAGATGTTCTGTGGAGGAATCTCTGTAAGAGGCTCACCCACTTACATCTTCCCCACTTGAAATTTAAGGCCATTGTGGGGAGTCTTATGGTTGCATGTGTACAAACGACAACAGTCTTTCAATGCCTGAGTATCTTTTGCAGGGTTCAGACTTGCTTCCCAGAAAGGAAGAAGCCACTGTTTCTTCAAGCCCTTTCCCCTCTTATAATTTCTGAAACGGGACAGAAGCTATAGTTCTCTACAGTAACTTCTTTTTTCCCTGAATCAGTTGTAATGACCTGCTGGTGAGTGGGCTGGTTTAGGCATTGATAATCCTCTTCCCCTGCTCCCACTCAATATGCCTTTTTTGTTTTATTCCCAAGATTCCCTGTCTCAAGAAATTATTGATCCAAAATTTCAAGGGTAAAAAAAAAAAAAAAAAAATTTCAAGGGTACTCACCAGAGCACAGGCCTATTTCTCTTCTGATTGGTTGGCGATCCCCAAAGTGTTTAACTCTCAAAAATTGGCCTTGCAGATGATTTAGAAAATTCCCCCAGCTAACCCCACCTTCTTAGTACATAGGAAAGGTAGGTGAAATGAACATTCTGAGCTACACTCCTGGTAAGATCTCATCTTCCATGGGTAAGACAACAGCCGGAAAAATAGAAAAGAGCTAGGTAGGAGGACCCTGGGGCTGCTTTCCCTTTGCTTGAGTTCCTCCTCCCAGGAAGGGACATTGCAGTGGGACCTGCGGTGTCCAGTGTTCCCAAAGCCCCCATCCCACCCTCCAGGCTGCTGACTCCATCTGGTGCCCATAGAATCTGGCACCTTGGCTCCTGTCTCTGAAACCCCCCAGTGCTTTCCTTTGGGTCTGCTCTTTTCAAGTAACCTCTTTGCTTTTCTTCCCTTTAGGATGACCTGCCTCCTCTTCTACTATGTGATTTTTTTTTCCTAGACAGGATTCCTCATTCCAGTGCCTTCTCACTCCTTACCAGTCTTTCTCCTGGAGGGCTGAGAGTCATGGGTCTTCCCTCCCCTCTAGTGCCTATTTCCATTCCCTAAACTGTGTTCCTTTCTGTTTGGTCTCACTGCCTACATAACTTTAGGTTTACTACCTTTTCCTGTTGGATCATGAGGCAGTAGGCCGGAATGGCATTAAAACCTAAACTTAAGCACCAAAGGCCACCTGTTAAAGATGCCAGGGTAACCAACTCCATGCCATTCCAATGTGCACCTGACTCTAAGCTGATGTATACCCGGATACCTGGAGCCAGCCCATGGCTCCACTCTTCAGCCTCATCAGAGTTCTAACAGAATCCCCATCCCTCCGTGGAAGCTTATTGTTCTCATTGGGCCCTTGGGGTGGGAGGAGTTGCTGAGCTATTGCTCAGTCCTGTTTGGGATTTCCCCCTTTCCCTTGTTGTAGGCTGTTTTCCTCTCCTTTAACTTTTAGCTTGTTAAAAAGCACCAGAAAGCACATATTCGAGGTATTTATGGGCTAGAAATTTGGAAACATAAAGCTGAAATTCAATTTCATGGCAGGATTGGCCCTTGTAACCCTAATAAGCACAGAGGCAGGTGTCTCTGCAGCCCACTTTCTCTGGAGCTGGAGCCCTCTTCTCCCTGAGTGCAGACCCTTTCCTCCTGCACATTTAGGCCCCTTGATCCTCTGAAATTGGAAACTGTAATGTGAGGAAGGGGTGATATTTTAGCACAAACTTTGATCTGAATCCAGAAACTAACCCTAAGCATTTCATGGCTTCTAGGGAAGCTTTACAAATAACCAGCTGGGCATGATGGCATCCGCCTGTATTCCCAACGACTTAGGAGGCTGAGGCCAGAGGACCACAAATTCGAGACCAACCTGGGCAACTCAGCAAGGATCTCAGCAACTTAGTGAGACCCTGCCTCAAAATAAAAAACAAAAAGGGCCAGGGATATAGCTCAATGGTAAAGCACCCCTGGGTTAAATCCCCAGTACCAAAAATAAATACATAAGAACAACCCTGTGAGTCACAAGGCACCTGCTTCCCTGTCTCCTGGGATATAAAGTCATAGTGGCAGTATCAGCACCTTTGCTACATTCCTGGGGGATTAACCCCTTGAATTAGTTGTATGAGTGTCCTAAGAAGAGACTATCAGATCCATGAAGGATAAAGGAATCCTTTGGATCTGTGTATGAGCTACTACATTGCCTGTTTTTCTTTAAACACCTGAATTTATGCTCCTGGAAAATTTACAAAAGTAGGTAGTTGGTTCAATTGGTTTAGAGGTTCCCGAGCCTTGAAATTCAGTAACATACACTTTGCCTTTAGCATCTCAAGTCACATATCTTGTTTAAGAATGCAGGTCAAAACAGTGCAAAAGCAATTAGTCTCTGTCTAGCTGAGTGGTGGGTTGGGAAAAGACCCTTGGAGTCCTGTACATCAAAAATACCCACCACAGGCTAAAAAGGAAGAGAACATTGGATTGTGGCTGGGTGTTTGAACTCTCTGGCAAATTGTTCCTTAAATGTGTGTGCTATGCAATTAACGTTTTCCCCCTTTCCCACCATGACTTCGTGGGTGAGGAAATCTCTTGCCTTCTGTCTCATGTCCCCTTTCCCCAGCTGCTTCCTTCCCCCCAGCCCAGCCCTCCATGACCCTGCCTTCCTCTTTCTTCCCCTCTCTCTGACTGTGGAGCAAAGCTATCTCACTCTCTGATTCTTTGCAGATCGAAGTTATTAACACATTCCAGACGGGAGCCTCTTTAAAGGGAGTCATAAAGCGTCAGAGCATGGGTCAACACCTTGATGTAAAACTTCCTAGCTCATCCTATGTAGCAGTTGCACCAATCAAACCTCCCCCCACCACTTCTGTTGCTGCTGCTGTTGCATCTCCTACTATGGGCAGTGAGTGATAGTCTATTATGATGCATGATTTGCTAAAATGACCACAAGAGAGCACGTGGCATCCACTTTAACCAACCGTGGTTATCTTTCCCTTTTGTTTTTTCCCCTTCAATCTTTTGACTTAAGGGAAGAAAAGACTAAAACCCCACTCTAAAACCAGGCTGTGTGCCCTTTTATTTTATTATTATTTTTAATGTTGGAAAGCTATTAAACCTGAACTATTTTAAAGACAATACTCCTGTTTTCTGATCGTCCCTCTGCATTGCTTGTTTCTCCTTTTTCCTGAGATTTTTTTGTTTTGCTTTGCCTTATTTTGTTTGTTGTTTTGATTGGGTATGTTGTTGTTGCTTCTCTCCTCTCCTGCTCCTTTATATCCAAACTCTACCCTCTTGGCTTAATGTGAGATTAGGCTGAATGAAAACCCAGGAACTCTCTACCTGGGGACAGGATTGGGATCTCCTAAAGAAAGGTAGGCAAGGAGCTACTGTGCCATGGGTTCTTTACTAGGGGACCTGTCCTTAACTGAGCCAGTATTGAACTTGGTCAGTAATAATAGTCCTTCTGGCAACCACTGCATTGCTAGCTGGCAATATTAACATAAAAGTTGTAACTGGATATAAAAAATGGAAGATAGCTCAGTTCAAATGCAGAAAGCTGAGCATCCTTGTTAT